>OMKY01214037.1:0-11285 GCA_900302395.1 Bregmaceros cantori | reverse complement strand
AAATTATAATTATAATTTTTACTTTAAGTTGAAATGTAACTGAGTCATTATATGAACATATAATATGCCAAATTCCCCATTTTGCTGGACTTGCATTGTTACTATTTGGGGGCTCCATTATGAGGATGTCATTGTTAAGTGAGATTACCTCGTACAGCACAGTTCCCTTTCTGAAGTAGCAATTAAATGCCTTCTCATGAGCCCACTCATCATAGCCACTGGTATTCTTTTATCTGATCCAGCTTCACGCACGACTTTAAAAGATGATTCATTGTTTTATTGGAGACAATGGAATCTACTGAAAAATGACAGTGGATATGGCTAATAAGAAAGGAGTTACATAGGTGGTGTCCTAATGTGGGACACCAGCATTGATGGAAAAGTACCCAAATGTCTTACTTAAGTAAGAGTAAAATACATTTGTGAAATAAACAGCTTGAGTACGACTACAAAGTACTGATCCAAATATCTACTCGAGTAGAGTTAAAAGTACAGGATCAGAAATGTACTGAAAAAGTATTTTTAAAGTATAAAGTAGTAAGTAAAAAAATAAATTTGTATTTAAAATGCACTTTTTCACTGCTAGTTTTGCAATGTTAGAATGTTTGAATATTTTTTTTAAAACCTAGCCTATCTCACTTCACTTAAAGTTCTGGCAAACATTGAAATCTGTTGGCATCACCTCCCCCTACTGGCTCATTCACAGTATATATATCCCTACCACCTACCATCATTACCGCCCCCTACTGGCTCATCCACACTATACATATCCCTACCACCTACCATTGGTGCGCAAAAAAAAGTAACAAGCCTGTTTTGGCAAAAGTGAGGAGTAGAAGTACAGATATTTTTGTTCAAAATCTACTCACTACAAGTAAAAAGTCACCAGAGAAAAATGTACTTCTAAAAGTACAGATACTTGAAAAAACTACTTCAGTAAAGTACTTGTTAGTCATTTGTGTTACTTGCCATCACCGGTGGCTCTGGCTCCTCCCTAAACTAATGAATGTCAGTGAAACCCTGGTAAAAGGTCTGACACTACATTTCACTGTTCCACCAAATGGTCCATATTAGGACCACTTTAATGCTCTGTGTGATCTACTCCGACAGGTACCGCGTGATGTACAAGCCCATCTTTAAAGTGGCCCACAAGACGCTGACGGAGCTCGAATGGCGCTGCTGCCCTGGATTCACCGGCTACGGCTGCATGGAGTCGGCCTACCAGATGATGCCCCCTTTCAAAGGGCCCCCCTTCAAGGGGCCGCCTTACAAGGGACCTCCTTTTAAGGGACCCATGGTGAAAGGACCTCCTTACAAGGGACCCATGTTTAAGGGACCTATGGTCAAGGGCCCACCTGTGAAAGGCAACCCCTGGAATCAAAAGGGGCTCAACCCTCACGGCTACCCGCCGATGCGCCACTTTGGAGCCCCGATGGCCCCCACGTCGTATCAGGAGACCCCCTTCCAGCCGTACCCGTCGGGACCTGAGGCCATGCCAGACCACCAACACCCACAAGAGCCCGAGCACGGGCTCCAGCCGCAGCCCGAGCCGGAGCAAGGCATGCTGGACGGCGACCTGGAGGGGCAGCAGCACCATCCGGAGCATCCTGAACATGGTGGTACTCCCGAGCAGCACGGACGTGTGGAGAACACCCCCACACATGAAGACATCCACGCTGAAGGCACAGAAGGTACGGACTCTTGATTGACCAAGGTGCACTTTGACAACTCTCTAATGTGGGCCACTGTCTAATGTTAATTTTATATAATCACATCGTTAAAGCATTACCAAGCCTTATTTCCTCTAACGTATTTCCCTTACATAAACACTCCATCCATTGTAAAATATTTAACTCTCGCTTGCCCAATGACGTGCCGCCGCGTCATACTAACGCTGTTTTAACCTCTCATTTCATTGATTTTTAAAAAATATTTAACCAGACATTTTACCGCGTTTATTTCTTTCATAAGCTAGTTCAGAAGTAAATTTTTACCGGAAAAAATGGCCCCTCGCCGATTGTCACTTCATGGGGCTGCAACTGTGACGTCAGAATGTCCCATTCAGCGGCAGCCAAAGGACCGATGGCCGATTTTAGAGTCCCCCGCTCGGCTAGTAAAAGTTTGTTTTCACCGGTAGCAAACTTAGCGACAAACACGCAGAGCGTCCCCGCTCAGCACGAGCCCATATCGGCCGCACAGAAGATGCACGATGGAGCTATCTCACGTGAAGTAGTGACATAAGTTTTACACTTTGGAGGTGGTAAGATCCGCCAGCGGCGGAGGAAGAACCGCAGGCAGGATCACTCCAATGTGCTCAATGTTTATTCAACATAGGACTGGTTCACAAAGAGGCAGAGCCTTGTTGGCTCATTGCATTTATAGCCAGAACACAGAACATCCCAGACATGTGATGTCACAATGATAGGCTGAACGCTGTCGGCCAGCTCCATGTGACCTCCCATGCATCATTGTATCAGTCTAAACCAGACGTGATGAAATCCTGTATATTGCTCGATAATTCTATTAATTGTGGATCCACCACAACACTTTGATTTTTTTCAAAATTGAAAATGCAAGGTTTTCTTGACAACATCACAAAACAGGCTATCCGAAAATATATATCTTGGAACGATTGAGTCATTTGTACGTTAAACACACACGAGATAATGAAAAAAAAAACGAATGCGCTTTATAGATTCAAAGCCGTTTCTCGAAAATTACTAGATCAAATTCTCCCAAACTTTTACATTTCATAGCACACACAACCACAATCAACAACAAGGTTTTTGGGTGATAGCTATGCTAGTTTGAAAAAAAGGAGCCAACATGTGTATAGCTATGATTTTGTTTCATAGGCTTTATCCAGGGTTATTTAACACATGGTAAATCACCTAAGGCCTGGGCATCTGAGGGTTAATAACTGGTTTAATACTAAAGTCTTTTAGTTTAATTAGTTTGGTTCCAAATATCATGTACTTGAATAGTGCTGCATTGCAATGACTTGTACTGAGTCTTATATGTGCACAATATTGTAACAATAATCTTTCACTTCATTCTCTGTTTGGGACATAAACTGAACATGAACATAAACTAGTATTTGGATTGACAAAGCATACCGTTTTGATTTTGTAAATTACAGAACATTAACATATACATAAGGCATATGTAACATACAGAATATTGCACCATTTTAAATGGCACATGGTGCTGGTAGACATATTAGAAAATAAGAATGTTGGCTTTTACACCAATTTAATAAGACAAGTCTCTAAAAGTAACACACGGCTACTATTCCATCTGTCACAACAGGTCAAGCTCTGAGCAGTGAGGCAGATGAACGGCTGGACCAGATGGAAGATGACATCAGGCGCTTGAGTCAAAGCCTGGAGACGCTGAGAGGGACAGTCAATGGTCTTGAGGACGGTCTAAGAGCCTCTCTGAGAGAGGACGCCAATCGGATGCTCTCGGCACTTCTCTCTGCCGGTACTGGTCCGGTTCCAGCACTAGCCTCGAGTCACCAGCCAATAGGATTTGGAAACATACCAGCTGCTGATCCCACGCTGGATGGAGTGGACGGAAGGCACATCTTCCCTCAAACTGGTGACCTTCGTACAAAGATCGAGGAGCTCCGGTCTGATCTTCGTGCCAAAACAGCAGAGCTTTCTGAACTGAGAGCCACTGTGATGAACCATGACGGAGCCCTGAAAACCCTTTCAACTAGCCGTTCGGGTGCTCCTGGGACACGTGAAAGCATGAGCCAAAAGGATGCTGAAGGGCTCATGGATGCCAAACTCAGTGGGGCCAGGGCTGAAATACTTGGTGGATTTGATAAGCGCGTGACGGGGGCAGAGGCCCGTTGCCATGAAAAGGCCGGGGACGTGAGGCGGCAATGCCAGCGACAGCACGGACAGGAACAGGAGCGGCTGCAGCAGGCCATGGAGGACAGCACGAGCGATTTGAAGAAAGAGATGATCGGCCTGCAGACACAAGTGCATGGACTGGAGTCTACCGAAAGCTGCTGCCATCAGATGCCAACCCTAGTAGACAGGATGACACTTTTAGAACAGTCAGTGGCAGGACTCAATCAGTCCCAAAGTCACCTACGGGTGGCCCTGGGAGGGCACAGGGATCACATAGAGGGCATTCTGGAAGGCCGACTGGGCTATGTGGAGAGTCTCCTTAATGTGACAATGGACGAGAACTCGAGTGAGTTGCCAAGAAAGACAAGCAACCCTGGGAAGAGGGACATAGAGCTGGCACTAGAGGCTAAGATGGATGGGCAGCTAAAGGCCCTTGAAGGAAGACTGTTGATGGCCATGGAGGAGCTTGGCAATGCCACAGCGCCTGCACTGCTCGAGGGACATGCTGTGCCCACATTGGAGACGGAGCTGGAGTCTCTGCGCAGGAGACTGGAGATGGACGTTGACAGAGTCCAAAAACACCTGAGCAGTCTGGAGGTTCGCTGCACTTCCTCCTGTAGCGCTCCACCAACTCCTGCTCCAATCCAGGATCAAATCCAAGCAGACGCGTCAGTAGAAGTTGACGAAGGTCTAGAGGAGAGAGTGAAGGACACAATAGATGTTCAGGCTGAGCGCCTGAACACCCTCAACACCACACTTCATCATGTGCTAAAACAACTTGCTTTGCGGGAAGAGCATGACGCCTTGGAGGGAGGCGAGCTGACGTTCATCAAGTTCAACGTTCGCTCCGTCAACCGCACCTTGAGTGCCCTGCAGGGCTCAGTGGGCACAGTATTAACAAAGATCAACAAGGCCAACAGCACATGGCACGAACGCGAGGAGCGCCTGGCCCAGCAGATGAAGGGCATGGTGCAGCTCGTTGGGCGTCAGGCGTCCATGCTGGGATCAGGCGATCGACGGCTCACGCGACTTAAAGGTGAGCTCAACGACCTGAAGCGTAGGCTGGCAGGAGAGCTGCAGGGCTGCCGCAGCACCGCACTCGACGTCAAACAGGAGGTCACCCAAGTCGAGGGGCGGGTGGCCAACGTGGAAGACCAGTGCAAGGGACTGAACCACGTGGCCGACGATCTGGAAAGGATCCGCGAAGAGCTGGACAAGCAGTCCGACGGCCTCTTTGCGCAGGTTAACAACACGCTGTTCAGCCACGCCCAGCAGCTCTCGGACCTGAGAGTCGAACTGAAGAATTGCAGCAACAAGGCCGAAGCCACAGAACAAGAGCCGGTACAGACTCGCGGAGATACGTTCACTTTGGTTTAGAGGAATGTTCGGATGTCTGTGCAGATGGCAAATCCGGTTCTAGAAAGTAAAAGTCCTGCCACATATTGGTTCTACCCGTGCACTGCAAATACATGTTGATTAGCAGATGAACCTGACTGAACAGCTGCACTAATTAAGAGTAGCTGATATTGTTTGCTGTGCACATTGGTGGAAAGTAACAAATTACATTTACTCACCCTACTGTAATTAATTACTTTTATGAGTAATTTGGAATTTTCTGAGTAGTTTTTGAAATGTGTAATTTTTACTTTTACTCAAGTACATTTTTACCTTAGTACTTTCTAAGTACTAAGGTAGAGTTAAACTCCTGTGCAGCCTGGCGAGCCAGAAACAAAACATCGTCCACGCATCGCACATCGCTAGAAGGTATGGGCGCACCGGTCTGCATTCTTGAAGGGCATTTCTAGTTGAAAATTGTAACTTGAATATTGATTAAAAAAACAACTTATGCTGAATTTGATTTATGATTCATGCTTTTTTGCATTAAATCATTAAAAAATAACTTCCATTCATTTTACTCATTACAATTTAATTATCTTTAATTTAAGTAATAATAATTTATGTAATTTTGTACTTTTACTTGAGTACATTATGCGATGGGTAATTTTACTTTTACTCTGAGTACAATTTAAGCAAAGTAAAGATACTTTTACTCAATTACAGTATTTCAGTACTCTTTCCACCTCTGGCTGTGCACAGGTAGAACTGATTTGCTATTTGCTGTTGGATTTGCTATCTCCGGGTATATGTATAAGTCTCAAAGAAGCCAGTGATTTTTCCTTTTTGTTGCATTATTATTTATCAGTGAAGTGATGGAAAGTGACACGCAGGACAATATAGAGACAGATTAACTCAGATATTAAAGAATATTTATTTAAGTAAAAAATATATTATTTTACATTACTCTTCATCACTTTGTCGATAAGGACAGAAATTCAACTGAAATGAGTCAGCGTTCATGGCAAACCTGTGACGAAAACACTGAATAGTCACCGGAACACCTCTACAGAAGGTTGACAAGACATTTCAAGTGATGCTCTGATACTGCATACGAGGATTGTGAACCTGCAGCACTGAAGCTGAAATGTCACTCATATTCGAGAGTGAGCTCAGGACGAGAAGACACTGGACTCTTGTGGTAGTCGTCCGGAGGTGGAGGCTAATCTGCTGAACGCAATCTCACTCCCGAGTGAACTCTGCCCTAGCATTCCTCACACACACAAAGCCCTGTCACCCTGCAAAAAAGGCAACATTATAAAGCCCATTCATACCTCATGTAAACGATGGATACGCGTGGAGCGTTTCACACGTTCTGTTTGCCGATTTTGCACGTATTTTTTTGTACAAAATGTCAGCAAAATCACAAAATAACACAGAAGAAAATGACTTGCGGAGTTGGTGCATAATTATCTACACAATTATGATGCGTCAGACTCCAGCCTAAAGATGGCTTCTCACATGGGCATTAGCATGTAAAACTGTTGAAAGTGGTGTGTGTGTGTGTGTGTGTGTGTGTGTGTGTTTGTGCAGTTCAATAGAATTTAGCCGACATCCACTTCCTGAGGCCCAACCTATCCCTATCCCTGAACTCTGAGGCGAGTTTGGCGGGTACTTCCGGTCTCTGAACGTCACGTCCGGTGTCATTTAGTTTGCCGTGTATTTGGTTAATTTTCAACATGTCTATTCGGTGGGAACACACACCTACAGAGTTATTTAAAACGGATGGTGGTAACTTACGGTGTGCTATTCCACATCCAAATGCTCTCGTGCGGATCTGTGACCCACAAATGCATGATTTAATAATCAGTGCAACTCTTTCCATTTTCGCATTCCTTTTGGAATTACTAGAAGATGCAGCCAGCCTATTGGTCCAGAAGAACATGTGACCACTCGGTGAGTAACTTTAAGTCGGATTTTGACTGTATTTCATCAATATTTATACAACATTATGAACGGAGCGAGTGTGGTGATGTGTAACTGGTCACAGACCGACACCTAGTGGTCGGATTTGGAACTCGTGTGCATTTTGTGTGTTTTGTGTGGTCGGACCTCGTTCCAGTACCAGAGTTGGCATAGGCAACAATAAGGCACTGGAAGTGACGTGGAGAACGGCGGGACAAAATGACTCCCACCAGTGTTTCACACATAAACCCGTCTATAGATGAGTTTACGCTGTCTGAAACGCACTTCCAGTGTCTGTATAGCTGCCTTTGTGAAGTCATCGTAGTCCACCGAAGTGACTGCATTTGTCACACAAAACCCACGCCGGTTCATAATCTGTGTACTACGGCTCGCTCTGTGACCAGTTACCCATTATCCACCCCACTGCGCTCATTGATTTGCATGAATATTGAGGAAATACGGTCAAAATTTGACTTCAAGTTACTCACCGATGTGGTCACATGTACTTCTGGACCAATGGGATGGCTGCTTCCACTAGTAACAAAAATGAGTAAATGGAAGGGGTCGGGCAGATTATTGAATCATGTGTTTGTGGGGCACAGATTCACACTAAACATTTGGGTATGGAATAGCACAGCGCAATTCATCCTTTTTTAAATAACTCAGTAGAAGTGTGCTCGCACTGAAAAGACATGTAGAAAAATAGTCAAAGACACGGCAATTCAGTCAGATGGCCCAGGAAACAACCCAACAGTGACTCAGTGATTATACCGGAATGTTCCGAAATCCCTATGTTCCAAAATCTGTATGTTCAGAAAAGTTATGGGGTTATTAGTCACAGTCGTCGTTTTATTCACAATAGGGTGAGGGTTTAACCCCTTATTCTAATCCCTACCCTAACCCCTCCCCTAATCCCTTCCCTAACCCTTTACCTAAAACCTACCCTAACCCCTAAACAACCCATAACTATTCAGAACATCGGGAATATGAGGGTTGATATCTCCGACTCTCGTCGATCAGGCAACAAACTCTCATAAACTGTTTATTTTGATGAAATTCAACCTGGTGTTGTCTTGGGAAGTTTGTTCACAATTTGAGACACTGGCTGTGTCTGAAATCGCTCCCTATCCCTCACATAGTGCACTATATGGGGCACTATAGTGCCCCATATAGTGCACTATCGGATGTACCCTAGACGGAGCAATATAACCCATAATGCATTGCCAGACGTTTTAAAAATGACATAAACTTTTTAAAAAATGGCACAGCGGGAGTAAATAGCGACCAACCACGGAAAATAGTTATAAATGTAAGTACTGTTGACTTTTTGTGATGATTGTTGAATTTTATAATTATATTTTGTATAATTATATTTAATAATAATTTTGACAGTGCCGACGCTAGTGTCCCGAAATCTCGGCCGTTGCTGTTGAGTGCACTATAGGTGAGTGCACTATATGGGGGGCAGGGAGTAGGGAATACGGAGCGATTTCGGACACTATCGCCATGAACAAGATAGCTAAAATTGGTCTGTGAATGGAGGCCTTGTAGTAGCATAAAATAACAAATAATTTATGACAAAAATAGTTTGCTGCACTATAAATAAAAAAACACCATTTGTGTCTCTAGCACCAACTTGATTCACTTCTCCAGCGTGAGAAGTTGTGAAAGCTGCTTAAATTCCTTACACTGATATAAATTTCATATATGAATTTCTCCAAAATTGCGAGCTATTCCAGTTAAGAAGCAACTGTTTGCTGTTTAGCAGTTCCAAAATGGTTCTTCCTGCTTTTCGAAGCAAACAATACTGGAAGAAGGGAAACAATCCAATGATCCAAAGGCTCTGCATGCTGAAATGGGATTTTGGTTCGGGGTTAGATTTTGGATTAGTTTAGAATTTGAGGTACTTTGAGATGATGTGTGAAGAGTTGTCCTAATTCTAACCCATTTCAGAAAATAGAAGCCTCGAAATCGTCGACTGCTACCAACAATATGTAGAGGAATTTTATCAGGAAATAATTCATGTGTTTTGTAAAAGTGAAGCAACATTTATTTCCAATTGTTTATTGTCATCTCTATTTTTTCTAGCGTTTGTAAATTCCATGTTTGTTTTGTTGCTTTTTTTTATACTGGATGATTTTTTTAAAAGAATGTATTGTTGAAAATGTTGGAGATTAAATGTATGAAATGATCAAATTAATATCTTCCTCATCCCTTCAAAGAATGACCACCACAAGAAAATTTCTACAATCAGTCAGTCATTTGTAAATGCTAATGTCATAGACAGTAATGTATATGTGATGACACACACATATCAGGGTGTGGAAAAACCCTTGTTGATTGTGCGTGCTGTGTGTATGGAATGCACTAGTAAGAATTAAAACTGCAACTAACAGTCATTTTGATAATCGTTTAATTACCCATTTTTTACTGGCCAGTAATGGACTAATTGGTTCATTTTCTCAATTAAATGATAATTGAATATTAGCTTGAATTATTATTAAAAGTTTGCATTATAACAATATTATTAACATTGCTAACTTTCGCTATCTACATTTCCATTTCATAGTATCAGCATGAAAGAGCCTACTCTTCCATGCTAAATTCTAACATATTGGGTTTTCACATAAACCTAGGTGTTGTCTTTATTGCATAGGCTACGTGTCATCCTGAACATTGGCGACCCCCGGTGGCTACAGTGTGCAAGCTAATATAAAAAAACGTACACGGTACTATCACAGTGTTGCCACATCTACATGGCAATGTGATTACGGATTCTCGTAAAAGTAACTAAATTAGACTACCGGTAAATTGTTATAAAATTAAATTAAGTTGTTTGTGTCATTTCAGCTGCTGCCGAGTGCAGTTTTTTAAACGGATACCCACATTATTAAAAGTGGGTTTTAAACTTATCTTCACTAAATAATTTTTGCTATGACATGGTAATAGTATAGTTATGGTAATTGAGAAGCATTATGGAACATCAACAAAACTAAATAGTAACAACAGTTAGTAACTTTAATCTGAATAGGGCTGTTGCATGTGACATCACGGTTTGGCGGCGGCAGACAGTTGGCTGGTATCACGTACGGTAAAGTATACGTATATGTATGGTTAAATGGTATTATTTCCACTTCACGGCCCTTATATGGGGCAAATATAACAACGTAGCTAGGCTGTCTTCTTCTGGCGATTGATAGCTTATTACCATGGATACATCAATAATAAAACACTATTAAATGATGTTAAACAAATATTGCTCACTGCCGGTTTGTCTGACAGGGCACACACGGTTTGTAATACAGATCACTAGCAGTGATCTGACCGGAACGGTAGCGGCGGGAATATTTATGAATTAATCGTCATGGCGTTCACAAACATGATTTAACTCTTTGTACTTGCGTGTGCGGTGAGGAAGTGTGCTGATTGAAAACAGGAGACTGTATGGAGCAATGGCAATTCAAACAAGCTATTTTTTTTTACGTTATTTTTTTTTGGGCGCAGGCAAGACAGCGACAGGATTAAATCGGAAGCCTGGATGAAGAGTCGAGGGGAGACTTTGCAGAAAAGCCGGAGGGGTTGTGCGAACCCATGGCACTGCTTGACCTGTGGTCTGGGGACGTGTGACAGTCAAACTTTAAACCCTGACACACTTTAGTCCTTTGATGCTGCTGAACGTCACAATACGTGATCGTGTCCAGCAATGCATTGTAAGTGTCATGAATGGATTATCAACACTTGAATGTCACGTGACGCGCAATTTTTAGTATCAGTGATGCTCCCATTCTGAGTGTGAAAGTTTGATGTGAACTATGTACATCGTGAGGATTCGCTCTGCCGGACTGGTATTGACGGGCGTTTCAGCGGGGGGCGTAGGCTCCATTTTGAAAAAAAGAAAAAAGAAAAAGTGATAGGATACGATACAGCAGTAAAACAGAGGGCAATATATACATAAGATTGACAATATAAAGTTGTAAACACTTTTTTTATTTGATTACTGTAATCTGATTACAAATAGTATTACTACTCATATCATTAACTATCTGATATCGAGCTAATGTCCAGTATATTTTAAAAAAGGAATTAAGGTCACGTGGGGTCTCTCGAGGAAGCCTTGTCCAGTCT
>OMKY01214035.1:0-14490 GCA_900302395.1 Bregmaceros cantori | reverse complement strand
CTGTGTGTGTGTGTGTAATGCAAAGTCGATCTCAAAGTGTGTGTGTGTGTGTGTGTGTGTGTGTGTGAGATGCGAGTGGTGTCTATCTGAAAGTGTTGGTGTGTGTGTGTGAATGACATGTGCCTAATGCAAGTGTTGTCTATCTGCAAGTGTTGCTGTGTGTGTGTGTGTGTGTGTGCGCACGTGTGCGCGTGTGTGTGTGCATATCATCCATGTATAGTCATTATGAATATGTATAATCGGTTGTTTTCAATTGTTGTGTGAGGAAATCTTTCCTGCCTACACACAAAGACACACACTTCCTCAAACCACACAAACACAGTCACAAACTATACATATTCAACTGTACAAGTGTTTACACAAATCCGCTTCACTACTAGAAATAAATTATGGTTTATCACCCGTGGAAAAGATTCACTGCACGCATAGACATAGACACAGGGATGAGAAGACTACTGTGTAATAGTAATCCATTCCAGTTGCCCATTAACATTATAAGTAGCGCAATCTGTTACCACACTTTAAGAAGAACTCTCCAGACATTCTCCATTTCAAAACCACCACATGCGGTAGGTGACAAGTCACCTACCCCATAAAATAAGTCGGTAGACACTTGTCGTTGTTAAACCCGTAAGATATTAGTCTTGTCATGTTTTCCCAACGAGTGACGGTTTGCCGAATACACATTATTTTCCAAATCACCAAAGGTCATCGTACGAGTTTCTCCATTGATCAGGTGGTGTGGATGTATTCACCAGGGTTTTTGGCAAGCTTTTGGCACCCTAACCTCTAACCTAAGCCTAGCAAAATGAGCAGACCGTTTTTGGGATTTGAACTTTATCGCAATGGAGTTATTCCCCAGAACGAAGATGACCCATGTTGGTGCACATTCTGCTACTAGCAGCGATAGTGAAATATGATGAGAACTCTAACTCAACAAAATCACACATTCTAATTATTTTGAATATCTTCATTCCAGGGATTTGGCAACAAATGACTGGCCATAAAATGTGTAAAATGAGTGTCATATGAAATTGGGCGTTATCTCTTGGAAAAGAGGTTATTTGCATTGCACTTTATTTTACGGTGATGCAATGCATTGTGGGAAAAGTTGCCATATCACTCCTTCACATTGGGTGCCGTGAGGTGGATCCGTCGCGGATGTATAACCAGTATGGGGCATAAGCAAGGACAAATCTGTGTACATTCTGCAAGGGGAGAATGTGAAGGGTGTGCTGCAGGAACACACACAATGCAGATTACAGCTGTTATGGGTCAAACACAAACAATTTAGATTCCCAGAGAGGAGGCAGAGGAGAGGGTTTGAAAAACCCTTTATTAATAAATTCAAAAGCTGTATTTATGTTCAGAGATCAAACTGGAACCCTTTAGAGGTTCATATTCATATACAGGGACTATCTAGGCGTCGTGCATGGGCTCGTCGTCAGAAGCAGTACTCATCTCATGATCAGTGTCCACCGGGGCAGAACCAGGAACAGGTGGAGTCAATGTATTGGATTGAAGCAATGTGCGTTAAACAGCAGAACAGATATCGAGCGAGACTTTGTCAATATATGGAGCTGAGACGTGACGTGCCCAGTCAGGTAGACTGACCTGATCTGAGTCTTTGGGGCCGCATCTCTCCGGGGTCGGACACAACCTTAAGTAGGGGCGGCCTGTTGATTGAGAACGCGGGGCAGCTGGCGATGCTGGAGTCTCCGCGGACGATCCTGTTGCCAGGGATGAAGATGGGCGGTGCGCGGACGATGTGCGCCGTCCGTCCAGCCGGCCCCGCTGACTTGTAACAACAGCGATTACACAATGCATGGGGAAAACCGTTAAGTCAATTTCCTATGACTAGCAGCTGTACAGCTTTTAGCGGTTCAATCACAAAATTTCTCTTTCACCTGTTACCTATCCCTTATGTCTGCAGGTGAATGTAACCATAATCTCAATTGTGTATTTTAAAATGTAGTAGTAAGGGAATACAGTTACTATTTTGTGGTAATGTGATTAATGTAATCTGATGGCATGTAGTCTGTTACTGCCAAACCCTGCAAACACACATACAAACACAGCAAACACACAAGTAGCCCGGCGTTATCTGATCAATCACACACAATACTGCTCCATTGAAGATGTGCCAAGTCTTTATTGTTCAAGCTCATTAGTATTCCCTATGTTGTTAGGAAGCGCACGCAAACACGAGAGAGCACATAAACAAATGTGCACGAAAGCAAACGACACACAAGTGACATGCCACACACACAGACACACACACACAATTAATTAAACAAACCACAGGCTACTCGTCAAGCAGCGCCAGCCATCACTGTACAAGCCAGCCCTCAAAATTGGCTTTCTGACGACTGCCACCCACCACAGCCCTCCCTTCCTCGCACTGCTCCTCCGCCGCCGCCTCTCTACTTCACAGCAAACATTTATGTTGTGTATGGTAGAGTGTGTATGTGTGTGTATGTGTGTGATGGGGGGTGCGGGGCGTGGCAGTGTGCTCTCGAACATTGATGTTGTACTGTGTCTTGTGCTGTCTCTACTAGGAATGAGACAATTTTCCTTATGATCGTGCATGTCGATGCTGAGCCATCATACATTTGTTATCGTGTGTATTTTTTTCTTAAATTGTATAACAAACCAGCGTGACTGACAGCGAGTGAACAAGTGACAAAATGTGAATGCATACATTTCATAGAGCGCGCCCCCCGGACCATAGGTCGAGAAGTTTCTGTTCAGTTTCTGATTTAATCCTGTCACTATCTGTCTCTAAAGAATGAAAAACAGCACTTGCACTCAAAAAATAACTTACAAAATAAATGCATACTTTTCTTTTTGTTATATATTGGGCTTATATATTGGGCGCAAGCGGCATTTTTCATTCTTTATTTGAGAGATAGTGATAGGATTAAATCGGAAACTCGGATGAAGAGTCGAGGGGAGACATTGCAGAAAATCCGGAGAGGGGATGAGAACCTGTGGTGCTGCTCAACCTGTGGCTCTATATCCACTCTGCCACCGCACCTCCCGAATGCATACATTTCAATAAACCTGTTCAGACTGGCAGGAAGCTCACCGAAATGCTCGCTTCTGTGTGCATTTCAAAGATTTTTGGATGCGGCGTTCTTCTCATAAACACTTGTGATTGATAGAAATTAGCACGCTTCTTCTTCTTCTTTATTTTGTGGCATGTTGCTTCCTGCTTCCTGTTGTAGTGTTCACCAGAGCCATGTATGACAAGATACGTATCCCATTTTCTGGAAGGGAACCGCTATTTATTTAATTATTTCTTCCCTGCCAGGAGGACATTAACCGCAAAGGTGCCACATGGGTGGTCACCAGAAAACTCAGTGTCTCAAGGAAGTACCGTTGAGTTTTATAACTTAGAATTAACTTATATAATGATATAACTTTTCATGTAATTTCATAAAATCTATCTATCTATAGAGTAGGTTTAATTGAAAAGTACTTGTGCGCCGCTTGGAGTAAAAGTGCTTAACACAGATTTGTTTCAACCATTTACCATGCCAGCTGTTCCTAATAGCAAATATTTCGATCTTCAGTCCGGCCAATCAGCTTCTGCGTGACAACACCTGTTCAAAGAATCCAGGTGGTAACCTGACAGGACTATTCCTTCTGCATGTACCATAACTTGTACTTTATACAAGTCAGGCAGAAAGCGGCTGAACTAACCCAAGGGTTTACATTCACGCTGCATTCACACACAAACTCAATTCAACAAGGCTCCTACCCACGCAAGTATCGAGGTTTAATATAGCACAGTGAAATACATTGAAATCTGCCGAAGCGTGCCCATGCATAAAGCGCATTAGCATGGAAAAAACACTGCAAACAGCAAAGTGGGTTCAAACATCGGTCGACTCACAGCGGACTGTACGCAAACATGCTTGCACAAGAGCTTACAACATGCCGCTCGGCATCCCCACCAGATTTGACCCGAACCAGGCAAAACAGACGGGGTGTTGAAAATATAAATACATTGAATAGCGGCGCACATGGCGTATTTGTCTGGGAGTGACGGGAGTTCAGTAGATGTTGGTTAGTGCTTCACAATTCCCAGCTAGGACAGTCTCCATGTCAAAGTGTTGTTGGGAGAAGCATCTTTGCGCTGGCAGTAGTTCAGCTTGTTAAGACACATACAAAGCACACACATGCCGTAATGGTGCGGAGAATCCTGAGTTCGCTCCCCACAGCTTTTCCGCATGTCTCGTCTCCCTTCTTCACCCCTTTGACGTTAATCCAGAATAAAGCTGATAGTGGTCTGAAAAATAAGTAACTAAGTGCTGGCTAGGTGGCAAAGTCGGTAAGACACTCACATCCAGCACATGTATAGTGCCTGTGACTTAGTCCACATATACGGCCAGGGTCGAAGAGTTTTCCTCCCCTCGCCAACATTTCTGCAAGGTCGCTGCCCCAGTCTCTCTCTCCCACTTTCGCACTAACCCCTCCAGTAAAATGGAAAATGGGAAAAAAAAAAACAACCTCAGAAATAATAATAACATAAGTAACTAAATTAGATTATTGACTACTTTATTTTAAAGGTAACTAATTCAGTACTAGTAATTTTAGCTACTTTTAATTATATTTCAGCTCCTACCACATGGCAACACTTCAGTTAAATAATGTACAAACTATTTAGTAAATTTGGATGAAAAAAATAAACATTCATTGACAGTGTATAATGTAGTCCACCGCACGTATAGTGCAGAAAATATGGTACTTTTGTTTAACATATGTACAAAGAGCAAAGAGAAGAACTAAGAGTAAAGAAAGGAAAAGAGCCAGACAGAGAAACCAACACATAGCGCACAGTGCAGCCATTTCACTAACTGGAATTAGATAGAAGTCTTCCACCTATAAAACTGCACCACCACCTGTTCCGCTGGTCCTTAGCAAATTTAGCTGAATATCCAGCTTGATTGCTGCCTTAAGAGTGTGAGTGAAACCTAGCCCTTGCACACATGGCACACCAGATGCTGAAAAAATCCACTCCACTCAACAAGACACTTTGCAGCTGCGTTCGTCTGCAATACTAAACTCCTGTGGAGTGTTGACGTCACTTAACACGTTAAATTTAACACTGTGTCTGAGTGTATTTTGTCCTTATCAGATTTGGTGTTAAATTAACTCTTTCCATAGTGTTTAACTCTTAAAATTAACTTGAAATTGAGTAAGAAAATATACACTGCCTAACACTGTACAGCACCGCCGGCACGTCCGTGAATGAACGGGCGTCTGCATCTGAGCGAACGAAGGCCGCGAGAGCCTGCGACACGGTGAGTCGGCAGCGCTACTGCGACCCAAACCACTGGGGTCCAAGCAGAACCTCAGTTCGCGCTAGGGGTCGGGTGCCGCATGGGTCACGAAGCAATGAAAATGGCGGGTGGGCTTTGGGCGGGGCTTTGGAGAGTCTTATTGACACAGCGCCTTGTAACTCTGCAAATTAACACCAACACTAGTAAATATTCAACTCCTTCCGTTGTTGTAATAACTCTTTAGCTTTGTTTCCACAATAGTTGTTTGGTTTTAAGACAAAACATTTACATTTCATTTCATATAAAGAATAAAATCTTTCAAGATGACTGACTTTTTCCTTTGTGTGATAACACTTGTACTTGTGGGGTGGCTGTAGCTTGGTTGATAGAGCGGCCGTTCCAATGACTGGAGAGTTGAAAACCAAAAGGTTGGTGGTTCGAATACCACCTCCAACATTCTCCATACCACTGTGTACAAAAGCTTGTACGCCAGCACTCCTGCAGTTCCCTGTACAAGACCCCTGAGACATCACAATTGGGATTCCTGGAAAGAAACTGTTGAATCATACAGAAAGCATGACTGTAGAATATATTCCTGGGTTTCATTGACGCTCCTAGTCCTTTAACAATCGGCAACGACTGCATACTTCTAGGTACCACTCATCAACCGTGTGTAAAAAGTCATATATATATATATATACATATATATATCTTGCTCAACGTCATATCATCTATGACCAACAATGCATTATTTGAGTAATGTGTAAAGTAATCCGACTGTACATCCCAGTTTTCAATTTAACCCTAACACTATCTCTCAAAAAACAATGAAAAATGGCCCTTGCGCCCAAAAAAATTACTTGAAAAAGAAAAAGATCAATTTATTATGTATTTACTTAAAACCCCCGACGCTCCGCCTTTCGGGGATATAATCAAGTACTGCAGGTAAATAGTAATTTCACAACTAGTACATTTTGTAAATGACTCATTACATAAAACATGTTGTCTACCTCATCAGAGCATCTACCTCCCCTCCCTCTCTTTGTAGCACCGAGATCTTCTTCATTTCTGGCACGTAAACCCCGTTCACAATCAAGCCTATTCAATTCAAGCAGACTTCATTAATTATGAAAGCACCAATGAACAACACGAATGATGGTGGATCACCGGTAAATCAGTGCAGATGGTGCCTTTGTGGATGAATGAATGCTAAATGTGTGCGCGTGTCTTTGTGTGTGTGTGTGTGTCTAAACACACCTGTGCCTGTGTGTTTAGGGCACGGCACAGAGGCAGGGTTGGGACGTAAGGGACTACATGTAATCAGATTACAGGGATAATACAGGGCCTTCTACTCTATTGCTGTGGAACGCCCTGCCGGCCCACATGAGACTCTTAAAGCGCACTTAAAACATTTCAAACGCACTTAAAACATGTATTTTCACCAAAGTGTTTCTGTAGCCAACTGGGTTGACCAAGGTCTCTCCCACAGCACTTATTTTAACAGCCTGGTTTTTAGTGATTGTGACAAACTGTCTGTTTTTACTGTGTCTGTTTTCTTATTGTGGAAAGGAGCAAGAGGCTTGAGATTCTCCGGAATGCAAGGTGCGGTATAAATAAAATGTATTATTACTATTATTAATCCGATTTTTTAAAAAATAGTAGTTTTACAAATAATTTGTAAAATATTTAATCAAGATTTGTTGTATTTTGGCAGGAATAATGGCGGGCTGGTGAGCTTGGGGCAGCTGGAAGTGGATGGAAGTCAAAGGGCTGGACGACACAGGGCTCTAGTCTACCCACGATTACTAGAGTTAGGTCACGTTTCCCAGGTACAAGCTGCTGCCAAATGAAACCAGCATATAATCAGAAATATTAGCTCCTCCCGATGTTGTCATTATCACTACATATTGGCAAGAGCCACGTTTGCATAATCAATTAGGTGGACTCTATTGACATTCCATACGTAGATTAACGAAATTACAGCTCGCCTGCCAACTTACATTTCCATCATCGGTGCCAAGGCTGTTCAACTGGCGGCCTGCGGGCCAAATCCAGCCCGGCAATCAATTTTTCTCGGAGGGTTGGTGCAGTCACGCATCTTCTCCGGCCCCTGGCCCATTGGGCTTCTGACAATGCGGCTCTGAACTATACTGTCAGCGTTACACACAGCATAACAGATTACTGTCCAATATGAACCGTTTTAGTAAAACTCCTCAGACATCATATAATATTGTGAAGGATCCATAGACTGTATATAAAGTAGACGCAGCGTGCATGACGTCATCACATTGCTTTCATCAAAATTGTTTGTGCCCGCCGACTGCGTGCTGCCATTGTTGGAAGTACCCATATATCCGGTAAGGAGAGATAGAGAGCTATACAGTATATGAGAGAGGAACACCCCACACGCGACTTCTTCCGGTGGTACTGTCCGCTAGGGGCGCCAACGACAGAGTCAGAATGAATGGGATCCTATGGGAGCTGAAATTAAAAATATTAACGCAAAATCTGAACCGTCTGAAAAAATGAACGGTTAATTATCCCAACAATATACATTAAAACATCAATTAGAAACAATCTTTAAATAGGTTAAACGGCCTGCTAAAATTGGTATATTTCTATTGTAAATCCCAGAGGCTCTGTGCTTTTGGTAGTCGACTCTGCCCACTCGACTAGCAGAAGCACACGGAAGTCGGCTGAAGCGAATGCGACGTCCATATTTATATACAGTCTATGGAAAGATCTAACAAATCAGGGATGGACCACAAAGTTTCAGGGAAGGTGTGGTCCTTTGGTCCACTCAACATTTACTCTACTTTTTTTTTGCACAAGCATCATTTTTATTTTTGTTGACAGGCTTAGTGTGAAGTAGGTCCAGAGAGCTGTTCCAGATCTGACAGGTGACATTTTTTTAGGAGACAACCTGATAATACAGCTGCTCAGATATAACAAGCACGGTTTTGCGTTGCCTGTGGAGTGATCGGCGCTGAACCACACGTTGCGAGAGAGTTTAGTGGTTCCTCTCCATATGTGAGGACAGCTCGTTCACTCAGTGTAAACGTTTAGTTAAAATTAAATGTAATTATCGGTAGCAGCAGCAACTCATCTTTGCCCTGCCAGTCTGTGTCAACCTAGGATCTCTTCCCTGAGCCAACCCTACAGCAGTTGGGCGCATACCAGGTCCCCTCCTAAAACCGTTCTGTGTTTCTCTCTGGGTCCACGTAATATTCACTGTGTTGTCCTTAACAGAATGCGATTACGACGTTATAGCTTTGCTGGCAGTCACTTTCCATCGTTTGTCATATTATCCAGACCCAATGTTTGAAATTCTTTGGTCACATTGTGAGGAAGGGACGTTTCCAGATAATTCTATTGGTTGGGAAACTTGGTGCAGAGGATGACCAAGATTGTCGTGGGCAAACACCATCTGCCAGTGGACAGGCCTCACTTATGTGCAGGCATTAAGAAGAAGGGCTCAGAAAAGAAACGACTGGTGGGCTGGGGCATCCAACCCCCATGATGATGATGAACCTTGCCTGAACCTTTTTCTGGTGGAGCTTGGCTGCAAAGTCATCACTGTGGAAGGCATCTGATCACCAGCTCAAATGAAGAGGGGGAAAAAAAAGATTACCAGTTTTCACATCTAGTGCCAAAGTTGTGAACAATTGTGTGCTTGTTGCAGGAAAATTGAGGAAAGAAAGATATAAGAGAGGTGGCTGCGAGGGAATCAGATGCCGTAATGGGCTTGCACTGTTACCCAACTTGATGTGCGTGAGTGTGCATTAGGGCCCGACCAATATGGTGGACTGATACTGATATTTCAGAACAAGCCATGCTGATAAGTCTGCTGATTATATATTTTTGAATGAAAGAATGATTTCACATGGAAAATCCTTATACAACTCACCAACATAATCATGGCTTGCCAAGTTCCATATTGAACAGGGCAGGAAGAAGAATACATTCTCTTATAACTCCTGCCCTTATTCGTCCCAAAAACAGACATATATAAAAAGACATATATTAGGCGGCACAATCTGACATTATCTTACTTCTCCACTTGGAATGATATACTCGCAAAACAAAAAACAAAAACAAAAAAAGTCAGCTAGTGCTGTACGCTATGCTAAAAAAAATCTTGAAGATAATAATGATAATAATATATGATACTTTGCTCAACTATGATTTTACAATTGAACAGTTCATGTGGTTAATGTTACAACCCTCTAAATGGTTTAAAAAAAACACAATGTTCTGTTATATTAACTTCAGTCTAAAAGAAACTAAAATGAATACATTTTAAATGATACAATCATTTGTTTTGTGTTTTCTTATTCTTCAGAAAACCACTGTGAAAATTGAAAATCAATATTTGTAGGCAAAAAATCGTGAATCCGTTGTCTATCTGTGTGCATTTGTGCCAGAGACTGCTGGAGTGATGTGTGTCTCTGTGTGCGCTTCATGCCATCATAGCATAGTTTCACTGCTACGCAGTGCTGGGAAACACAATTATGTGGAGCGGCGTATAATGTGGCACATGCAGAAAAGGCTGGAGAAGGGACCAATTAGGATCCCTTTCAGTTCTCCAAACGCCGGGGAGGCTTCAGGTGAGGAAAAAAAAAACCTCAAACGTACAGAACCCAACCTGCAGAGGGCACTGGGTTCAGGGTGTGTGTGTGTGTGTGAGTGAATGTGTGTGTGTCCCATATCCAGAAAAAGCATTAGCTGTGTGTAAATATGCAATCACTTCTTCAGGGAATTACGTATTGTGCTTAGTCTTATGAAAAACCATTAACTTATTTTCAACAGCACCAAAAGATGTTTCTAAAATGGAAAGAATTCTAGACACATTTTTTCATAGATAGTAGAGATCCTCGTCTTTATATTTTATTTGTTATACTTAGATATATTTTGTACAGAATATCAGCTGAAATGTCTTGGTGTGAAAGTGGTTGGCAGTCAAAAAGGTTGAAAATGTGACCGTTTACAAGTTACTCATGAAATGTTTTCATCAGTAAGATAATAATACTATCTTATTTGAAAAGTAAAATAGGGTATGGCATTCCATTGCTTTTAGATTACTTTAAATACCATCACAGTCTGGTTCGGGTGTGCCACAACATTCGGCAGACTACGACTGCAGTCAGAACAGCGGAGAAAATCATCCCCACCCCCATCATCCTTGCAGGACTTTTTCCATGACAGGGTGAGGAACCAGGCCAAAATCATAGTAGCAGACCACCTTTTGTCCCTCCTCCCCTCAGGAAGGCGCTTCCGAGCCTTGCGCACTAAGACCTCTGGACTGAAAATCTACTGAAAATCTACTGAATCCAAGTAAAAAGTCATCAGAGGAATAAGTACTTCTAAAAGTACTCATATTTGAAAAAATCTTCTCAAGAACAGTAACGGAATATTTGTAATGTGCTGCTTGCCATATCTGTTGATAACTGTTGATTACTACTACTAATAATAATAATAATAATAACTTTAATTTATATAGTGCCTTTCACGGAACCCAAGGTCGCTTTACAAGAGATAAGAACAAAAACAAACAAAAACAAGAAAACAAACAAACAATAAGGACAGGAGGTAACTAAGATCAGTTGATGACTTGTGGAAAGGGTTGTAACTGTGTGGAAGCAGCTTATTTTGAACTACACACCATTGCACCAATCCTCTCCGTCAATCTTTTGGGAAAATTCTCAGTGCCCACATAACCACTTTCAACAGCAATCTGTTGATTAACATCTCATCTTCATGAATCAACATAAATTAGCATACATTAAAAACAAATTGCCTGAAGCAAATCTCTCTGGGCTGACTACGAACATGAGTTGCAACACATTGAGCTGCTAAGACGATCCTAAATATGTGCACAGGAATACAAAGATCCATGTAGAAACACACAGACAGGACCCTGTCGGGAAGGCTACCTATTATAAAGTCATCCAGTTAGACACACAGTTAGACACACACACACACACACATGTGTGTGTGTGTGCGCGTGTGTTTGTGTGTGCGTGTGTCTGTGGGTGGGGATGGAGTAGCGAGCCAGAACCAACGAACCGTCCACGCATCGCACACAATTAGAACAATCATTGGGTCTGGTAAAACCAGGGTCGTAAAATGTAAAAACAAAACATCAATCAATCAGTCAATCAAATCCAGTTATCCAGTCAGAGTGCAGTAGGTGGGACAAGCGGCTTGGAGGCGTGACAACCAAACTCCACCGACATCTCGCGTAGCCCGTACAAACTCCGCCCACGTCTTGCGTAGCCCGTACAAACTTTCCCTACGTCGGCGCTGATTGGCCAATTGGATCCGTACCGGCGGCTTGCCTGATTTTCCCAGACCCAATGCAAACATCTAGCAATGTCTGATGTGTTGGTTCTTGCTCGCCTAGGTACGGGTGGAGGGGGGTTGGGCATTGTGAACCACACAAAAATCATTTTGAGGTCAGTAAGCATAATGACAATTCATATTATTCATATATAAAGCACATTGAATTATACCATGCACTGTTTAATTTTTTTCTATATAGTACAGTTTTTCAATAGTAATTAATAGTAGTCAATATGTCCCTGACTGACACTCAGTAGCCAAGGGCTGTTTGTGAAAAAAACACCCCTCTTCCAACATGCTGTTACAGTAGGAAGATAAAATAATTTAAGTAATAGTGCGCAATGTAAGTAATAGTGCGCAATATGTAATAAGAGGAGACAGTGATAATCTTTTGGATTACAAGCACATAAATATCCCTTGATTGCAGGTGAGAAACAAATATATGATTCACTTGTAAACTGGGTCCTAACCATCAAAGAAACCGCCTTTTGACATTGCTGTTTTAAAGGGCACATGCACACGAACACAGTAAAGATACAGAGACACTGAACAGCGCTTTCTCACTCACTGTTGAGAGATGACAGCAAGCCAACCACTTTGCTACGGGCTATCATTACATGTGTTTTACACACACATGCACACACACACACACACACATACAGTGTTATTACAATGACATGGTGGTTCAGCACTCATCTATCAGTGGCAGTCAAACAGTGGTGGCCAGGGGGGCATGGAACACCCACACAGTCTGAAAAATATATTATAATGTATTATAAAAATATCCTCTGCGTCTGCGATGGATTGGGGCGCCCTCTTCTTTATGCTGTGCTCGACTGGGGGGTAGCATCTCGGCTATGGACAAAACAGGATACAAGATGAAGACGAGAGGAAATAAATAACATGCTTTTTAAAAGATTACCTGTGATCACCTTGCCTGGCAAGTTAGAACCAACATATTGTCTACGCATCGCACGCATCTAGAACGAACATTGGATCAGGTCTCGAGCGACTCAACAAATCAGATTATAGGCTGTTTGACAGCCGGCCAATCAGAGCCACTTTGAGGCGGTTCTCTCTGCGAGACGAGATATGGGCGGAGTTTGGTACGTTACGTGAAGAAGCGGTGTCTTCAATTGCTCCGCCTACCGGGCTGTGATTGGATAACTCCGTTATCCAACGCCGTTTTTCATTCTTTATTATATTTTATGATAGTGACAGGATGAAATCATGTCATCCTTTAAATGTAGCAACAATGTTTTGCTTATGCGCAGCTGGTGATTTAACCAGAAACGAAATATTTGGAAGATATTTGTAAACGCAACGTGAACATGGATCCCATTAGTTAGTGTCCATGTATACAGATGGAGCGGATTCATTTGATCCAACTCAGTGTGAGCAAGGCAAGTGTTTATATGCCAGGTATCTCTCCTTTCCTTTCCTTTTCCTTCTATGGAGGGAGAGAGAAGTCCCTCTTCCTGCCTTGTCAATCTGTCTCTTTCCATCCCTTTATCTCTTGCTCCCTTAGTTTCTCCTCCTTGCCCCATCATCGTCTCCTCTTCTTCTATATCTTCTCCCACCACCAGAGATGAGAGGAGCGATAGAGGGCGACCCAGGGGTGTTGATAAGGCACCCGCTGAGACCGTATAATTGGATAGAGGCAGGCGGGAGATTGACTTCAGAATAAAAATAAAATAAAAGCCTGGCAGGGCTAGCACTGGCCCTAGAGCTAATCGCTTTATACCTTCATGTTTCCTCGCTGCCCGCAGGAGACAGAGGCTCAATGGCTTTATTTGTACCTCTCTCTCTTTCTTCCACACTGCTCCCTATGCCTCTCTCTCTCCCCCTCTCTCTCCTACACTGCTCCCCATGCCTCTTCCCCTCTCTCTCTCCTACACTGCTGCCCATGCCTCTCTCTCTCTCCCCCTCTCTCCCCTACACTGCTCCCCTTGCCTCTTTCTCCCTCTCTCCCACACTGCTTGCTATGCCTCTCTCCCACACTGCTCCCCATGCCTCTCTCTCTCTCCCTCTCTCCCACACTGCTCCGCATGCCTCTCTCTCTCCCGCACTGCTCCCCATGCCTCTCTCTCTCCCTCTCTCCCACACTGCTCCCCATGCCTCTCTCTCTCTCCCTCTCTCCCACACTGCTCCCGTGTCTCTCTCTCTCTCTCTCTCTCTCTCTCCCACACTGTTCCCCGTGCCTCTCTCTCTCCTTCTCCCTCTCTCCCACACTGCTCCCCATGACTCTCTCTCTCTCTCTCTCTCCCACACTGCTCCCCATGCTTCTCTCTCTCCCTCTCTCCCACACTGCTCTTTGTGCCTCTCTCTCTCTCCTTCTTCCTCTCTCCCACACTGCTCCCCATGACTCTCTCTCTCCCACACTCCCCCCCCCCTCTCTCTCTCTCCCACACTGCTCCCCATGCTGCTCTCTCTCTCTCCCACACTGCTCCCCGTGCCTCTCACTCTATCCTTCTCCCTCTCTCCCACACTGCTCTCCATGTCTCTCTCTCCCTCTCCCACACTGCTCCCCATGACTCTCTCTCTCTCTCTCTCTCTCCCACCCCCCCCCCCCCCCCCCCCTCCCTCCCCCCCCCCCCCCCCCCCCCCCCTGCCTCCCTCTCCCCCTCTCGCTCTCTCCCACACTGCTCCCCGTGCCTCTCTCTCTCTCCTTCTCCCTCTCTCCCACACTGTTCCCCATGCCTCTCTCTCTCTCCCTCTCTCCCTCACTGCTCCCCCCCCCCCCCCCTCTCCCCTCCTCCCCCCCCCCCCCCCCCCTCCCCCATCCCCCTCTCTCTCTCTCCCTCTCTCCCTCTCTCCCACACTTTTCCCTGTGCCTCTCTCTCTCCCTCTCTCCCACACT
>OMKY01214034.1:0-10670 GCA_900302395.1 Bregmaceros cantori | reverse complement strand
GCCTCCTCCTGGTGAGAAACCGGCATTACATTTGCTTCCTTGTCTGTCCAGAAGATGATCCAGGTGTATCCCCTTAGCTGATTAACTCTCTCCCCTAGGGATTGGCCAGACCACTTCGGCACGCCCTATAAATTCTACCCGCTCCTAAACCATGTACTGCTTTGTGTTGCTACCCACCACCTTCCCCTGCTCCAACACCAAGATGGATAAGTGTCGTGTATGATGTGACATGTTCTCTTGTCACGTCGCTTGGCTCTGTTCATGGGGGGTTAGCTATCTCACCCTGCGTGCTAGGGCGAGAATCCCCTAAACTACTGCTGCCTTCTCTCACCCTGCGTGCTAGGGTGAAAATTCTCTACACTGCTGCTGCTCCCTGAATTAGTGCTTTTCCATGGTACTCATGGAAATAGGGGAGTTCCTCCGAACAGAGCCATACCGCCAAAATAATTCTCATTTCAATAAAAGAGCTGCTTCTTCTGTTGCGTTTCTTGACTAAAATGGTTCTGTTTTTTTTTTTTTAATTTCTTTTTGTATTATTAATTATTTTTTGTTTTGTTTTTTATTGGAAGCTTTCTTCCCCAGATCTCTGACTTTTGCCAGAACTGCCCCCTGAACTTGTCTATTACGATCACTAATCCCCCTAGAAGCATTAGCAAACATCCATCTTCCTCCTGTCACAATCACTCCAGGATTGAAATGTAATCGACCGGTTGTTGCCTACGGGGGCCGGGCGCGGCTCGCAGGGAAACGTAAAGTATTTACGGTCAAGCAGCTTGATGAAGTCTGGCACCAAGATGGCCGTCTGCATTTTGCTGTGAGGGAGAATGTGGCGGGTCAGCGGTACTTCCCCCGTGTTTTATGGCCACGTCCTCTGATAAACTCTCTATAGCTTTGTATACCCGCTTCTCCCCCGGGTTTTTATCACCGTTTTTATGCGAGCTGCTGAGTTTATGCTTTGGCCCAAATACAGAACAGAGGTGGATAATGGATTCTCACCGCAGCCTTGTGGTGTACGGAGTGAGTGATTTAAAATGTCCAAACTTGGATCTGGGCTGGAATACGGTTTTGTCTGCAGTTACCCGCTACCATATACCATGTCTGCACCTCTCTGTGTACATGGTAACGCCTAATTTGCAGTGGTTAAAGTCAGAGATGGCAAGTCATGAAGTACAAATACTTAAGTACTGTATTTAAGTAAAATGTTCAATTATCTGTACTTTTAGAAGTACTTTTTTCTGTGATTACTTTTTACTTGTACTGAGTAATTTTTTTTTAGCAAAAATATCTGTACTTCTACTCTTTTACCAAAACATTCTCGTTACTTTTTCTCTCTTTTCTGCGCATTGACAGGGTAGGATAAGATGTATAATCTGAGTCAGTAGGGGGCGCTGATGCACCGAGTACAGTCCCAGTTATTAAGTTAATAGGTGGTTTTCATTCAGTCCAGAGATATAAGCTAAATTAGGCTAGGTTGTTAGTCATTTATTCAAACAATAACATTGACAAACTAACATTGAAAAAACCTACAATTTTATTTTAGTAATTTGTACTTTATACTTTCAAAAATACTTTTGAGTACATTTTAGAGCCTGTACTGTTTGCTTTCAAAAATACTTTTTGAGTATATTTCTCAACCTGTACTCTTTACTCAAGTAGATATTTGTATCAGTACTTTGTAGTCTTACTCGAGTTGTTATTCATTACTGACAAGTTTTTTTTACTAATGTCTTTTACTCATACTCAAGTAGGAAATCTATAAAATAATTTTATTTGTCCGGATCTTACCAACAACGCAGCAAATAACACCAACAACACAGCAAATAACACCAACAACACAGCAAATAACACCAACAACACAGCAAATAACACAAATAAACACAGCAAATAACACAACATGCTGACTGCAGAATGGATGGTTTTGTTAAAACGACCGAGTCAGGCAGAGAGGAACCATGAGTTCAACAGCTGCCTCAATGCTTGAGTTGACTTGAATCAGATATTGGCAGAGATGGCAAAAGTGCCAGGATTTCTTTGAGTCAGAGTAAAATACATTTGTAAAAAAAAAACAACTCAAGTAAGACTACAAAGTTACATTCACTTCCTCGTCTGTCCACAAGATGGAGCCCCAGATAGCATGGGGCTTGATGACTGACAGTGAAAGTTGGATGGATGCACAACCGGAAATAGTTTCCCAGACATAGGATATGAAGAACATATAGAGAACGAAAAAAAAAGTTTTTGTTTCCGTTTCCGCTCCTCATAAAATTCTGCAAAATTCTGTTCGTTTTCGTTTTTTGTTTTGGTTCCTTGAACCGGTTTGGAGCCCTGGTGTGGATTGCGTGGCACAAAATTGTGCAAGTGCCCCTTAACCCTAAGAAAATGTCTGTGAAATGTTTGTTTAAATATTTTTTTAAAAAGCGATGAAAATGACAAACACCGTTAGTATGATGCAGCGCTGCGTCATCGGGTGAGCCAGAGTTAAAGTATGACCCAAGTACAGTGATGGGTAGGGCTGGGGCGATTTACAACATGATTGTAAAGCGCGATCATCCCGCGATCACTCTCACTAATCGTGTTTTATATCGTATGATCATCAGAACTATCACCCTAAGAAAGAAAAGACGGAACACGCCGATTCCACGCAGCGGATCCGACTGAGGAATAGTTGGCACGGCGGCCGAGTGTAGGGGACGCAGCGGGGGCCGACGGACGCATCGCCGGGTTTTACAGTCAGTCGAGTGAGCTGCCTGAGACTCGACTTGCATTGCAGTCGAGAACGAGGCTGTGATGATATATTCCAATACGATACACGAAGATACAGAATATTTTTAAACTTGTTTCAACTGTTTACAAGTTGAGAGACGGCTTCTCAGCAACCCGACTATGTTTTTAGCAGCGCCCAGGACGCGATGTGTCATTCAGAACGAATCGTTCCAAATGAACGAACCGAGGGTTGGGTGACAGAAACAATAACAAATATTGCCAGATCACATTAATAATGTGCTGATTCCTTAACTGCATGAAGTATAGTATGTACTTTTAAGATAAGATACTTTATTTCGTCACACATACGTATATGTACAGTGAAATTCTTCCTCCACATTTAACCCATCCCTGAGGAGCGGTGGGCAGCCGCGGTGGGCAGCCGCGGTGGGCAGCCGCGGTGCAGCGCCTGGAGGCCAACTCCAGTTCTGAGCCAGTACCTTGGCCAGGGGCTCTGAATGGAGCAGGTTAACTAGAACATGTTTTTGGTGGTGGGGGGAAACCAGAGTGCCCGGAGGAAACCCACGCAGATACGGGGACAACATGTAAACTTTTCGAACTTCTAGCATGGGTGCCTCGTGTACCTGTTCAGGGTCACTGCTGGGCCGGGGTCGGATGTACCACCACTGGATCTCCAGGTAAACGGCGCTGGTGGCGCTCTGGAAGGCGCACGCCATCTCGATGTTGTCGCCCTCGTTGGCGGTCGTGTTGGACGGCAGCGCCGTGAACTGGCCTGCAGAGGGCGCATGCACGTTAGCGGAAACTGGAGGCTTTCAAACGCGCATACAGGAGTGAAGCAATACGTGATGTTGCAATTACGACAATTGAACCACCCGCCAAAGACAATGTATATAATCAAGATGGGCAGTAACACATTACATTTACTCCATTACCATCCAATCCATTTTTTATTTTTGGAGTAAAATTTTCACAAGTTACTTTCTACTTTTACTTGAGTAAATTTGAGGTGACTTTTTTTTACTGAGATGTCAGCAATTCGCTACTCGTTACATTAACTTGGTCTTTAGCGACACCCGTTGGGAACTGTTGGCACATATGTTTGCGTCATATCTCTCTCTCTCTCTCTCTCTTGGGCACTCTCTCTCTCACGCTCTCATTTTTTTCTCTCTCCCTCTTGGGTGCTCACACTCTCTCTTTTATTGAAGAGAGAGGGAGACCGAGACCGAGAGAGCTCGTGCAAGAGAGAACGCACGAGAGGGAGAGAGAGATATGTCAACATATTTGCCAACAGTTCCCAACAGGTGTCGCTAAACGTAACGAGTATCAAATTGCTGACATCTCAGTAAAACTTTTTTTTTTCACCTCAAATTTACTCAAGTAAAAGTAGAAAGTAACTTATGAAAAATGTACTCCAAAAGTTAAAAAGTACACAAAAAAATGTAAAAGAGTAAAAGTAATGAGTTACTGCCCATCTCTGCTTATAACAATAGTTCAGGTGAGTCTATATAACATACAGTTTTAATTCACCGTACAGCTGAATCAGCTTTATATAGCGAGACATCGGGTGGTCCTGCTCACTAATGGTTCCCCTATCTTCCGAAATCCCTATGTTCCGAAATTGCTATTAAATCGTTATTTTCCCAAAGATTATGGTTCGTTTAGGGGTTATGGTAGGGGTTAGGTATGGGGTTAGGGTTAGGGTAGGGGAAGTTACAGGTCGTTTAGGGGTTGGGGTTAGGGTAGGGGTTAGGATTAGGGGTTAAGCCCCAAGACCCATAATTTGCCTGAAAATAGCGATTTCGGAACGTAGGGATTTCCAATCCAAATTTTCAATCTCAGGACCTAGCAGCATTGGCGGCAGGAGTTGATGACGCAGCGGCAAGACAAGGGGTGTCCCAATCCCTAGACACAAAAAAATCCTTGGCACTTAAAAGTAAGATAAAACCCAAGGGAAAAAATCCCAAGGACTAGGGCCAGACTCTAGCCAAAGGCTAGGACGAGGGCTTGCGTTTGGGACAGGGTCTAACACTCCCTCCAATAATAGTCTTAGTTTATCCAGGTCCTGTCCAGAAAATTACACACGGACGAATCAATTAAATTTTGGTGCATTTCTGTGGCCTATAAGTAACATAATCATACTTAATCACCAACCTACACATAGATCACTGGGCGCTTGCCACGGTCACGTGACCAGACTTCCTGGTCACAGGGGCCACTGGAAAATGTAGTTGGCATGTTCGCCGGAAAATACAGTCTATGTGTCAATCGCGCTACTCTACGAGCACTTGCATTGATAATGGGTACATACTGCTAGCACTATGTTTTTGTACCACTATGGCGCAGGTTTGTAATCCTCCGCAGACCACCTGGGGTGGACCGCCTGGGGTTCGTGGACCCCTGGTTAAGAATGGGTGGACCTAAATGATGTCTTTTGGTTGGTAAAGCAGTTCGTTTTAGTCTTGTGCTGTATTGACGTTCACATTCTGGTACATGCAGCTCTTCTGCAGCCTCAGCGTTGCTGTATTTTGTTGTGTTGTACAAAAAGTAAATGGATATGAAACTGCACCAAAGACAATGAACGGGTAAATGTAGTTTTGTTGTCGCTGGACAAACACCAGTTTGCATAACAAAGCTGTTTCAAGGCCAACAATTACCAGTTATTATTATTATCATCATTCTTAAATATATAATAGACACGGCAAAATGTGACGTTTCTAGTACAATTTTTTAACTGTAAATACCTGAGTAACTCGTCTATCAAAATGGAAAAGACGCGTTTACACCGGGAAAAATAACTTTTAAAAATCATGCATAAAATGGTTTTCCATTTTTGAGTGTCGGGAGTCATTGTAGACCATTTAAAACTGTATTCCAGTCGGTTTGTGAATGATTAACAATATTTGCCTAAAGTGGACATTCACGGTTTCTTTCAGAAGTGAAGACGTATACTTCAGGGTTTGAAAATGAAATTATTTTTAAAACGTTCCGTTCTGAACGGTTCAGGCAGGCCTATGTTTAATGTTTTCGTTCTCGGAACCGTTCCACCTCCAAAATATTTGTCCTGAATCGGTTTGGAATGCAAAGATTTTGTTCATTCTTAAAGTTCCTTACATTGTCCAATGTTAAGTTTAGATATAGCTTATAGAAAATATATTTGGTGGACATTCAAACTTCAGTGCAACTGTATTAACATAAAACCTGGTTTAAAACGCCATTACATTTGCTTCCTTGTCTGTCCATATGAATGTGCCAAGCGAGTCTGAGTCCGCGCTAAACCATCCGAGATGAGCCCTGCTGGACAAGGTATCTGAACCCGGGATTGAACCCGCAGAAAAGGCGCCCGGATTCGGAGCAGCGCGGTCTGAACCACCGTGCGCTGGACCTGTTTCACACAGATGAACGGCAGGATACATTGCGATTTCATGGATACATTGGCAACCCCAGGGGATGTGCTAACGCTCTGTTCCTTCGGGTATGTGAACATATTAACTCATCAATCAAGTGTGTGTGTGTGTGCCATGCCGTGAGCGCGTCAACAGAATTTGACGCGCCAACTCTCTTTCCCCTCTCCACCTCCCTCTCTCTGTCATTAGTCAATTATAATTATCAAAATCAATATTTTATTATGGTACTTTCTCTTTCTCTTCTTTTCGATATTTTAACTGCGCTCCAGAGCAAACGCAACGCATGCACACGCGCGCACACACACCTAACCGTCCTTCTCCCGCTTCCTAAGTGGCTAATATTCATCCAATCAGCGAGCGACAGCAGAAAACACGTGTAGTTGTTGACAAATATATCTCGGGTCTTAAACACTGGTTTGAATACTACCGCGACCAATCAACCCGCGGCACCCGCGGGAAACAACCTGCGCTTCATCCAGGAACCAACCCGGGACAAATTCAAAATGCGGTTTGAAGACACCCTTAGTGCTGAAGTGTCTTTGGTACGACTGGACGAGGCGTCAACTGATGTCCGTCTTTAATCTCAGTATTTATGGCTTCCTGATGTGATGATGTTGGCGTTGTCCCAGTTCATCTCCACTGGCACAATGGAAGATAGATGTAGACCCAAGGACAACATCAACCTCTCACACACACTCCCGGGGGGGGTGGACTGAGGGGGAGGGGGGCGTGTCACCCTCCTGGATGAGGGGTGTCAGCCCAGCAACGCCTACTCAGGATGATTAAAGCCATGCAACCCTTACACGCATCAATTCAATCATACACTGTGTCTATAGACGAGTTTACCCGCGAAATACAGGTGGCTGGCATTTTGTCCCGCTGGGATGAAACACACTTCCGGTTTCTGTATGAGTTCCATTTAATCGCGTCGTAGTGGACCGCGTTGGCTCACAAAAAACGCACAAAATGCTCACCAATTCAAAATGCGACCACTAGACGTCACTGTGTGACCAGTTACACATCATCTCCCTTGCATCGCTCATCATTTTACATAAATATTGATGAAATACAGTCAAAATTTGACTTAAAGTTACTCACCGAGTGGTCACATGTTCTAGTCCTTCCAAAAGGAATGAGACAATGGAACGAGTTGCACTGATTATCAAATCATGCATTTGTGGGTCACAGATCCGCACGAGAGCATTTGGGTGAGGAATAGCACACCGCAAGTTACGACCATCCGTTTTAAATAACAGGTAGGTGTGTGTTCCCACCGAATATACATGTTGAAAAATTGCCAAAAACACAGCGAAGTAAATGACACCGGACGTGACGTTCAGACAGCGGAAGTAACCCCGGAACTCGTCTATACGTGAGGCCTGTTCCATGGGACCATGTCCTGTTTAGCCTGGTGAGCCAGAGGCAACGCATCGTCCATTCATCGCACATCGCTAGAGGCTTGCATTGGGTCTGGGGAAAAACGGGGTCGGAAAACATTTAAAATTAAAAAATAAAAATAATGTCCATGTCTCATGTCGCATATCTTATGCTGAAATGTTAAATGGCTCTGTACTGTCTGTCCTAAAATAAAATTCATTCATTCATTCATTCATTCATTCATTATTAGAGAAAAAAAACCTTCATAATATAGATGTGATGCATTTTTTTACTGACCATAACAACCTTTATTCTAAAAGAATATTTTACAATTTCACCAAAGACACCAGGGTTCCCCTTCGTCAGGTGAAGGCTGTGGTGAGGGGACGGTGCTATATTTAGATTCCACCGTCTTCCCACGGTAATCATAGTTTGGGCCGAGCCATGACTGTGAGTTATGGATGTAATGTTTCATTTCACGCCTCTTCCTTAATGGTAATCACTACGGTGACGAGCGAGATGACTCTTTTTCTTTGGAAAGTGGGCAGAACGCGCTCTCCACCATCCGTTTAAAGGCCCATTTGTGCCTCACGTAAACTACGGATTCGGGTACGGATGGAACGTTTCACACGTTCTCTCTGTCGATTACGTTCCTAAATTGACATGGATCTGGGGACCTTATGATTGCGTGAACCTGAAAATGTGGGGGGCGCTATTGAGTATAAATAGCTGTTGTTGCATACGGTAACGTAAAAGATGCTCGGATATATGAAGGCGGGAACGCATGGAACGTACGGACGGATTACGCACATAACTGGCCACAGTTGGGTATGAATCGGCCTTAACTCCTCTCGAAATCACCACAAAACCAAACCTGGTCTGAAACACAGAGCCTGTTGAGCCAGAACTAATGCAACGTCCACGCATTGCACATCGCTAGACACTTGCATTGGGTCTGGTAAAACCAGGGTCGGAAAGCGGCTAGCGATGTGCGATGTGTGGACGATGCGCGGGTTCTGGCTCGCCAGGCGCTGAAACACCCACCGGAAATAAAGATATGGAGCAGCTGAGGTTGACTTGAACTGGTTTTAAAAACATAATAAAAGCCTTCTATCTACGAGTTCGGGGGGTACTTCCGGTTAAATTTGCACTCGGAACGCAACTTCCGGTTCCATATCTTTCTATGTGTTTTGAACTATTTTTCAACATGTCTACTCAGTGGGAACACACACCTACCGTGTTATTTAAAATGGATGGTGGTAACTTGTGGTGTGCTATTCCACACCCAAATGCTCTCGTGCGGATCTGTGGCCCACAAATGCATGATTTAATAATCAGTGCAACCCGTTCCATTTTCTCATTCCTTTTGGAATTACTAGATGAAGCAGCCCGCCTATTGTTCCAGAAGAACATGTGACCACGCGGTGGGTAACTTTAAGTCAGATTTTGACTGTATTTCATCAAAATGTATACAAAATTGTGAACGGAGTGAGGGGGGATGTGTAACTGGTCCCAGACCAACATCTAATGGTCGGATTTTGAACTGGTGTGCGCTTTGTGTGTTTTGTGTGCTCGGACCTCGGTCCAGTAAGGAGCCTAGGAGGAACAGATTACTACACATTGTGAAACCAAAGATTTTATGCACAATTCCTATGACTTGTTGGACGAGTAGGAAGATTCAAGGAAATGATCATTATGACCACAAATATTTCAAAAATATATCTCTTCAGGGGGTGAGCGGTGGTAGAGTGGTTATAGAGTGCGTCCCCCCAGGTTGAGCAGTACCGTGGGTTCTAATACCGTCTCCAGCTTTTATCTTTTTTTGCACTGCCCCATGTGGAAGAGTCAGCTCATTATACTGAACGGTATGTTGTCTTTACCAGAGAAATCTACAGACCAAGCAAATCTCACCATCCATCACCACAAACTGCATCCTTGCATTATTCCTTGCATCTTATTGCGTAATAAATGTCTGTTATTTTCACTGCATTCCTCCAATCCCTCCTCATTGGCTGTAAATTAACGTCCCGCCACAGCTAGGTCTCACTGTCTGGCTGCAGCAGAACGCTGTCCTTAAATCGAGGAGATTATTACTTGCGCCGGGGGCGGAGCAGATTGTTTTTGGTCACGTTGGTTTGTCCCCTGGATAACTGCAGAACGCTGTCCTCAAGTAGAGTTCCACCGATCTAATCCTCAGATCGGGGGCCGATCAGACTTTTTTCCTCTCGATCAGGATGACGATGTGACCGATCTGAGTAATACTCTATACAAATAATAATAATAAAGTATGAATATTATGTTACTTATAGGTTACAGCACCAGAATTTGATCACCTCTTTCTTTTGTCATTTCCAACAACTCCGTTTCAGTTATCCAGGGGACAAACCAATGCGACCAAAAACATAACCTACCGACGCAGGTAATAAGTATATGCAGGTGTGTGTTATTCTCGGCTGGGCTCATCCTTGTACAGGCAACCTGAGCCGTAATGCGTCCATGTACGGACCCAAACATCCACATAGCTACAAGGACCCAAACATCTGCATAGCTACAAGGACCCAAACATCCACATAGCTACAAGGACCCAAACATCCACATAGCTACAAGGACTCAAACATCCACATCGCTATACAAGGACCCAAACATCCACATACCTACAAGGACCCAAACATCCACATAACTGCAAGAACCCAAACATCCACATAGCTACAAGGACCCAAACGTCCACATAGCTACAAGGACCCAAACATTCACATCGCTATACAAGGACCCAAACATCCACATACCTACAAGGACCCAAACATCCACATAGCTGCAAGGACCCAAACATCTGCATAGCTACAAGGACCCAAACGTCCACATAGCTACAAGGACCCAAACATTCACATAGCTACAAGGACTCAAACATCCACATCGCTATACAAGGACCCAAACATCCACATACCTACAAGGACCCAAACATCCACATAACTGCAAGAACCCAAACATCCACATAGCTACAAGGACCCAAACATCCACATAGCTACAAGGGCCCAAACTTCCACATAGCTGCAAGAACCCAAACATCCCCATAGCTACAAGAACCCAAACATCCACATAGCTACAAGAACCCAAACATCCACATAGCTACAAGGAAACCAGCATTTGTGCAAGAATTTAGCAAGA
>OMKY01214031.1:0-21104 GCA_900302395.1 Bregmaceros cantori | reverse complement strand
TTCTTATTATTATAAATAATACAAAAATCATTTGGGGAACCTCCGTTGAACCACACCTGCAAAGTCTCCCCCACAAGGTCTCATTTTGCATTCAGTAAACATGCTGGACAATCTGGTTGACAGTTTATTTCATAGTATGTCAATTACCATGTAATTACCTAGTAACTACTTGGAAGTAATCAATATTTACCAAGTAATTACATGGTAGCTATGATGTTAGTACCGTATTATTTACTTGTATTACTGATTCATTTCTTGACTACATTAGGGTATCACTAAGTAACTTTATATAGTTTATATAGTAAACTATAATATTCACAGTGTTACATATGTTGGTATGAAGTTATTGCCTGCTTATTAGAGATTAATGTCATCATAGCTACCATGTAATTATATATTGATCACTACCAAGCACTTACCAGGTAATTGCATGGTAATTTGCGTACCATAGATTAAAAAGTTACACAATTAGTAATTGCCAAGTAATAACCTAGTAATATCATCATAGCTACCATGCAATTACTAGGTAAATATTGATTATTACTTTGTAGTTAGCAAGTAATTACCAGCTAATTATATGGTTATAAGTGTACCTAAAAAATAAAGCGTTGCCACTATCGGTAACACTGAGCCAAAACCAACATGGCGGCGTCAACAAGACAAGTTCAAGTTACCAGTCCTCGCAGTCGCCACATATTTCCACGGCGTCATGCTTTATGGTGTTTGGGTCGTCTATGATGGCTGTGTATACGTACACACGATATGCCAGACACGCGACCATGCGAGTACATGCAACGCAGGGCACATGATACAGGACCCACGGTCTGTGATAAACGAGTGTTATGTTTGAAATTGAGACCCCTCCAACATGTGTAGGGGCTGGCCCCACTTAGAGACACTTCCACATGTCAGCGCGTATGCAGGAGACATGTGCTCTTCTATGCTGGAACTGGCATCCCCTTGCAAGTAGTGACATAACAGAGAAGGAGAAATCATACAGTCCTGTGTGTAGGAAAATAATCCTACAAAATATACTACGGAACTCAAACTTTGTTTATTCATATAGCACTTTATATAGCACATGCAGAGCAACACAAAGTACTTTACAGAAACAGAACATTGAACTGTACAACATAAACCCACAGCCTCACAACACAAATAAACTGGCACACACTCACTGACGGCAACATCCTAGTTGCCAGGTCAAAGAGATCTGTTTTTAAAAACATTTGGAGTCTTCACGACCCTCAGGGCCTCCGGTAGACCATTCCATAGTCGAGGGCCATAGAAGCTAAATGCGGCGTCTCCATAAGATTTGAAATTAACTCATAGAACTAGTAAGACCCCTGTGCCGTTGGACAATGGCTGAAATGGTACAAGCAGACCAGCTAAATATGGAGAGTTTGTTAATACATTTGAAAACTAGTAGAAGTGTTTTTGAGTCAATTCTGAAACGGACAGGGAGCCAGTGCAAAGATTTGCTCCTCTAACTAATATCTGCTTGCTCAGCTGAAGACTGGAAGGCTGCCAGCGAAGAGCTTCACAAGTCCACACGCTACGTCATCAAGAACCTGACGACTGGCGACCGGATGAAGGTTCGCGTCGTGGCTCTCAACGCCGGTGGACGCAGCGCCCCAGTTCAGCTTCCCGAGGCTGTCCTGGTCAAGGAAGTCGCCGGTGAGTGACTTTGTTGCAAATTTTACAATTTACTTCCTTTGATTTACTTGACATATGGAAAAACGCTCCCCAACGGCGATCATATTTCACTTGTCCAAATATTTCACTTGTTTAAAAAGACCTCTCAACCGCAACTAACAATTATTTCAATAGGGTGGATTGCCTTAATGTGAGCCACTGCCTAATGTGGGACATCTATGCTCCAGTGGCTCTGGTTCCTCCCTAAACTAATGAATGTCAGTTAAACTATGGTTAAATACAAACTATGGCAATGTGTCTGACATTAAGTTCAACTGTTCAACTTACTGTACCACATTAGTCAACTGCCTGTCCCATATTAGGAAGCTGCAAAAACGGGCCCACATTAGGGCAATCCACCCTATGGAAAATGTTGTTGGCTCATCAACGGCGATCATATTTATCATATTTCACTTCAAAAAGGCCTCCAGAATAGATCTGTAACTTACAATTATTTTAGTAGTTGATTAGCTGCCGATTATTGAAATGGTTAGTGGACTGATCTGGTGGATTTTTTTTCTTAAAAAAATCTTGCCGAACAACAATTACGAGATATATTTTTTTGTCAACATGAAAGTTACTTACGCTGATTCAAACGTTTTACAATTAATTCATACAGGAATATTTTAATGCTTTTTCTTCATATATATTAAATCATTTTAATGGGGTGGATTGTCCTAAAATGGGCCACTGCCTAATGTGGGACAGCTAAGCTCCAGAGAGATGGTAATGTGTCTAAAGTTTTTCTGTTGAAAATTTGCAGAGTCTAAGAAAGTAAAAACAAAAACTTCTAAGTACAAGTTTCAAGTTCAGATACATGAAGAATGTACATAATTCTAGTAATAATGGATTCCATATCATATTGATTTATCGCCGAAAATAAGAATTTCAACTTCATTAGGGTGGAATGCCCTAATATGGGCCACTGCCTAATATGGGAGACCTAATCTTCAGTGGCTCTGGCTCCTCCCCAAATTTATGAATGTCAGTGAAATTATGGTAAAATGTGTTCAACTTCTCACCACTACACTACACTACACTTCACTGTCCCACATTAGCCAACTGACTGTCCTACATTAGGAAGCTGCAAAAAATGGCCCACATTAGGGCAATCCACCCTACTTGCCATCTCTGGTATTCACCAACCTTAGAAACACGGCGAGATTCCAACAAGGTCTGAAACATACACCAGGGCTCGTGGCGCAGTCACAACAAAGTTCTAACACCATAAACACGCTCTCAACGCCAGCGGCCGGCGAGTCGTGCATAGCGTCAGTGCCACGGGCGGCCAATGAAAGTCACATCTGTTGTTACCTTTTTAAACAATACCCACAAATAATCCGCCGGCTGCGCTGTCGTCCCACGGCCCTGCTTGGAGGGGTTGGAAATGCCTGTGTGTTATGAAAAGCTTCCTATCCGCACTCCCATGGGTCAGTGGCATGATAGGTTTAGTGATGTGTCATTCACAAACGATTGCTTCAAATAGGTCAGGGGGTCTTAAGTGAACAGAACAGTGCACTACATCTGTAGCCGATGGATTAATCAATGATAAATCGATCATTGGATTAATCTCCAACTATTTTCGATTAATCCCTTTCCTTGTTTGGTCAATCTTCTGCTCAAATACGCTGAATAGGGTGGATTGTCCTAATGACGGCCAATGCCTAATGTGGGACACCTAAGATCCAGAGGCTCAGGCTCCTCCCTAAAATAATGAATGTCAGTGAAACTATGGCAAAAGCAAGCTATGGCAATGTGTCTAACATTAAGTTCAACTGTTCAACACTACATTTCACTGTCCCACATTAGGCAACTGACTGTCCCACACATTAGGACGCTGCAAACAAGGGACCACTTTAGGGCAATCCATTTCATCCAGTTCAAACAGTAAATTGCATCAACAATTTTATATATATTTTTTGCACATTATTCATGTCAAGTTACATTTAAAAACAGTATGAATACTTAGACTTTAGGTAAAACGTATGTTTTTTTTTAATGGTGTGTCAGCTGCTGGAACGATGATAAGTAATTAAAAGTAACTATGTAGTACTCTGATTTACTTTCAAAATGTAGTCAGTAATTCAACTTCAATTACTTTTAAGAAGCGTAGTCAGCAATCAGTTACTTTTGTCAAGTAGGGTGGATTGCCTTACGGTGGACCACTGGCTAATGTGGGACACCTAAGCTCCAGTGGTTCTGGCTCCTCCATAAACTAATGAATGTCAGTGAAACTATGGTCAAAGCAAACTATGGTAATGTGTCTAACATTAAGTGCAACTGTTCAACACTGCATTTCACGGCCTTAGGCAACTGAACAGCCATATTTCCCATCGTGCATGAGTCTCTGTGGGAGCAGAGAGGGAGACAGACATACTTTAGATGTGTGTGTTATTAACGGATTTGTCTGTGTGGAGAGTTTAGCATTGCGGCATTCCCCCTCTAGAGAGAGCCGATACTTTTAACAGCCCCCCTCAAGACACCCCCCCCCCTTCTCCCTGGATATGATCGGGGTAGCAAACAATACTGTTTTTTTTAAGAGAGGGGTTGGAGTACCGGTATATTCATCCGAAACCAAGTCTTACCCCCTTCACTCTCCAATATTAGAGTGAGTTAGGCTTTTTTTTTACTTTGGTAATAGGGAAAATTGTGGGCCTGATGTGGGACACCTAAGTGTCTCTGGCTCCTCCCTACACTAATGAATGTCAGTGAAAAAAAGCCAAACTATGGTAATGTGTCTACATTAAGTTCAACACTACATTTCACTGTCCCACCTAAGGCCACTGACTGTCGCCACTTCTTGGTCATGTAACGTACGAAACTCCGCCCCATATCTTGCCCTGCAAAGAGAACTGCCTCATGGCTCTGTTTGGCCGATAATCTGATTTGTTGGATTCGCTCGACACCAGTCCCAATGTTCATTGCGTGCAATGCGTGAACGATTAGTTGGTTTTGGCTTGCCGGCTAAGAAGAGTTAGGGAAGTGGCTCGTCTGTAGACATTGGGTAAGCACAAAAAAACTGTCACACATTTGTTGTCATCACCCAATTCTTTTTTTTTCCATCTGGCTTCACATGACACAAAATCACTGCCTTGCTATGACACACGACACCCTCGATTACGCCGCGGGCTTAATATTGTGTTTATCTATTTGCCTGGCATGGGGTTTACGCTGGCAGAGGAGAAGCGTTTGAGAAAGTCGAGAGTCGAGCTTAATCCCAGGGTGCTGCACAATGTACTAGTTTACACTGCGTGTGCCGTGATGTCATAGTCGGACGAGTCGGACAGTCCCACGACTTGCTCAGACAAGTGCAGAGATTGTAAAAAAGGATGACGAAGACATTGCGAAGAGGAGCAGGTGCCGGCTAAACTAAATATACGACGATACGACGCCCGTACTGGCGTGTCAAGTCAGGACATAGATCTGGACATGCACAAGATTTTCACATGTGCATAAGTGCTCCCACAGTTTTCCCTCTATCCTGCAAGGGATATCAGAATACTTTATTGACACCAATTGGGAAATTATGTTCATTCAGCAGTCTCAGCTCACAGTCAGTAGGAATGGTAGTAATACAGTGGGCTAGTAAATTATGTTCATTCAGCAGTCTCAGCTCAGTCAGTAGGAATGGTAGTGATACAGCAGACTAGTAAATTATGTTTATTCAGCAGTCACAGCTCACAATCAGTAGGAATGGTAGAAATACAGCAGACTAGTAAATTATGTTCACTCAGCAGTCTCAGCTCACAGTCAGTAGGAATGATAGTAATACAGCAGACAAGTAAATGGGTAATGAGCAAAACACTATCAGAGGGAGGATTGGAAGCATGCAATTTCTGTGGGTGCTTTTTTGCAGCTTCGTAATGTGGGACAGTCAGTTGCCTAAGGTGGAACAGCAAAATGCAGTGTTGAACATTTCAACTTAGTGTTGGACACATTACCATAGTTTGCTCTTACCATAGTTTCACTGACATTCATTCGTTTAGGGAGGAGCCAGTGCCACTGGAACTTAGGTGTTCCACATTAGGCAGTGGCCCACATTAAGGCAATCCATGCCAAATTGTGATAATATTGTTGGCCTCATCGCCCAATCCCACATTAAATTCACACCAGCATACGTCATTCGTGATCCTCATGGGGCACTGTTTATGAGGTCACACTTAACGCCGGTTCATGGCATGCCAGCTTGTTAATGTGTGTTCATTTTTTTTTCTACACACAGTATGTGTTCCTTCAGACTATCTGTCTGCAGTGAAGTGGGTCTTCAGTGGAGCGCTAATGGTTTACACGGACAGAGCTTGTCCGTTATTAAAATACTTGATGCTAATTTAGGCCGCGGAGGAAATTGAAGTGGACACCGTAGCCGCCTTATTCCGTCTCGCTCCTAACCTCAGAAGAACTTGAGATTCTCCCACACACCCCCTCACTGTTTCTGTCTCTCCTTTTCTAGACTGGTATGGTAATGTTTTAGGAATTGTTCAAGATTAATTTTAATTCTCCATATTGTATATACATGACAGCAGTGCAAACACATCAAATTTTAGTTGGGCATGAAACAACTCTCTCAAGATCAACAGGTAATGAACAAGGTCAACACAAAAAGAAAGAAAAGCAGCCCATAAGTTATAAAGTGGCATTGGCATATAATCAGCACATAACAACAGTAACATGTTGACATATCAAGCAGGGCTACCCCCTGCGCTCAGAAGCATCACTGCATGTGGGAAGAAACCGTTTCATTCTAAAATATCAATTTCAGTAGCCATATTTTTGTTGAATTCCCCTATCTTTCTCTATTTGAAATAGTAGATAGAACATACAAACACTAAAACCATATTACTAATATGCGGTGTGAATTGAATTAATTGAAAATCTTCAGTGGAATCATCAGTGGAATGTTAGACAATATAACCTTAGACAATGATCTTTGCTGCAGTAATACATTGGCTAGGTAGGGTGGATTGCCCTAATGTAAGCCACAGCTTAATGTGGGACACCTAAGCTCCATTGGCTCTGGCTCCTCCCTAAACTAATGAAACTATGGTAAAAGTAAACTATGGTAATGTGTCTAACATTAAGTTCAACTGTTCAACACTACATTTCGCTGTCTCATGAAACTGACTGTCCCACATTAGGAAGCTGCAGAAAAAGGCGCACATTAGGGCAATCCTGTTATTGTGAGCATGCTTACTTTTCTCAGCTGGAGCCAGGAATGGATTGGGGTTCAGGGGTGAAGTGGGTTTGTTTTAAGGGCATTCTAGGGCTGTGCACAACGTCAACAGGTGGTCTTTATAGAGGAAACCCAATAAAACCCAGTTGTCGACTATTTGAAACCCCATGAGGGCTTCTATTTCAGTTAACAGTGATCAAGGTGGGCCACTGCCTAATGTGGGACACCTAAGCTCCAGTGGCTCTGGCTCCTCACTGAACTAACTCATGTCAGTGAAACTATGGTAAAAACAAACTATGGTAATGTGTCTACATTAAGATCAACTGTTCAACACTACATGAACTTTATGTTAACAGGTTATAATGGAGGGAAGAGTAGCTATACTTACTAAGAGAAATTGTGATTGGCATTTTTTAATGTTTTAAAAATATCTTTTGACATCTTTGGCTGTACTATACATGACTATACATGTGCTCTGTGTAATTGTGAGGGCGACTAACAATTGATGTTGTTTATGTGTTGTCTGTGCGGTAGATCGTCCCAAGGTGCGCCTGCCGCGCTTCCTCAGACAGAGATACGTGGCTCACGTTGGAGACAAGATCAACCTGGTCATCCCCTTCACAGTAAGCATCTTCTCAGTCACCGTCCACGTCCTCAACTGTTCAACCAGGAAGAGTGTCCACGACTAGTCTCGCAAAAATCACAACAGTGAATTTGACCTATTCCTGCATTACCATTTAATTTGTTGTTTTGCCTGTAACTATAGTAATAGAAAGATGTATTTGGTGACATAATACGAGTCTGGATAATACTGTTTTGAATGTTTGTTGAAAGTGATTCCACAATCATTTTCCAGTAGGGAGGACTGCCCTAGAGTGGCCCACAGCCTAATGAGGGACATCTAAGATCCAGAGGCTCTGGCTCCTCACTAAACTAATGAGTGTCAGTGAAACTATGGTAAAAGCATAGGTAATGTGTCTAACATAACTTCAACTGTTCATCACAAAATTTCACTGTTCCACCAGACTGTCCCACATTAGGAAGCTGCAAAAAATGGCCCATATTAGGGCAATCCACCGTAATTGTTTATAACGTTACCCCTTGAATTGTGTTTTTTGATTTAAATCGATACAGTTACTGGTCGAAATGTTCCTTGCCCAGCCCATGTGTCAAGTCTTACAACCCAATGTGGCCCGCAAATCAAAAGGTTTTGATTTTGTTAATGTTTAAGTTAAACACCTCCACGTATGACTCTTTTTCCCCCCCAGGACGACATCCTCCCCAGGTCTAAGGCTGCTCAAAACAAACTCAAATCCACAGAAGTATATTCACTTTTACAACTCTACTCCCCGTCGCATGGTCCTCCCGTCTCTCTTCAGTGTCTGCATGTGTCTCTACAGGCCTTGATCTTCAGAAAACCTCTCAACGACTGGAAGCACATTATGTTAGCTTTTCAACTTTTTAACACTTTTTCCCCAAAGTCTTTCCTTTGTTCTTCTTTTCCTCCTTTTTGTTCTTCTTCTTCTTCATAATAATACGTAACATATCAAATATATTTACAACTCATAACTTGAACCATGATTCCACATCATATCGATTTATCGCCCATACTTAACTCATTCGGTGCCAGTCCTTTTCAAATTCGGCACGTCCCAGTGCCAGGGTTTATTTCAACATGTGAGTGTTCTTTCAAGACCCATAGAAAATAAAATTATGTTCTTCTCAACAAGACAAATACCAAAGAAAATTTCAGAATTGCCTTCATCATCAGAAAAAAAACAAAAAAAACAATGTTTTTTAACCGTTTCCATTCTTTAGTAATCAGTTCTCCAGAACATGGGTCACTAAGAATGCTGATTTCTGCCAAATTCCTGAATAAATGCAGGCACAGTACCAATATTGTTGTCCGTCAGGTGGTGGTATACAACGTTACTATACTGCACCTCATTTGTCCACCTGGTGGACAAACGCGGTAATGCACCCGCAGCTATTTTATTCTATTTTTTTGTACAATAATAGTGAATGAGTGAATGATTTAAGATCACTAAAATGCAATGAGAGGCCATGTCCCCTTCTTGAGTTAAACTTTTCTTAACTAACCTTTTCTCTTTGGAATATCTGCATCCATACTGATTATACATAGGTGATCTTGTACGTCTTTGGTGACATCGAAGGCCCACCCACTGTGAACTATTCATAGGGCTGTTGCACCAGCGGCCATATTGGTGCCAGTGTGCGGTTTGTTTACACTCTTACTGTACTATAATGTTTATCATGTTTTCTAAATATTTCTCTCTGACCTCCTTTTCTAGCATGTCCTGGGATATCCCTCATCCTTTCTTAGATTTGTAAACAAAGTGTTAAGTGTAAACAAACCGCACACTGGCAGCAATATGGCCGCCGCCCACCCATGACGTCACGTGCCTTACGGTGCCTGATTGCTTCATCGTGTGTTGTGTCTCAGGGCAAGCCCAAGCCCGTGGTGACTTGGAGCAAGGACGGCAAACCTCTGGACAAGCGCGTGAACATCCGCAGCACCGAGGTGGACAGCATCCTCTTCATCCGCGCCGCCGAGCGCGACGACTCTGGAGTCTACGAGATGAGCATCAAGGTTGACGACTTTGAGGACAAGGCCAACCTCACCCTGCAGATCGTGGGTCAGTCCATTATTTTGTCAACAATCAACTTTCAACTTTACTACTACTACTACTACTAATAATAATAATAATAATAATCACATTTTGTTCTGTGTTGTTCCGACACCCCACAATTCTGACGTTGATTTGGGCGCATTGATTGCCGTCATGTAAAGTTCGAATCACAAAAACAATTCTGGAGGGATACTAACAAAATAAGCAGATCGTTTTTTGAATTCGCACTTCACATATTTACTTTCTTTCGGAAGAGAGGGGAGTTTCGGAACAATGAGGTGTCAACCAAAGTGGCTGCATTGTCACACAAAACGCACACTGGTTCAAAATCAGACCACTAGAGGCCGCTCTGTGACCAATTACATATTATATCCCCCTCTTCGCTCAGCGCTTTGCATAAGTATTGATGAAATATTTGACTTGAAGTTACTCACCGACATGGTCACATGTTCATCTGGACCAATAAGCTGTCTGCTTCCACTAGAAATTCCAACAAAAAATAGTAAATGGAACAGGTTGGGCAAATGCGTTTGTAGAGCAAGGATCCACACTAGAACATTTGGGTGTGGAATAGCACAGCACAAGTTACCATTATCCTTTTTAAATAACGTGGTAGGTGTGTGCTCCCGCCGAATAGACCTGTTGAAAAATAGTCAAAGCCACGGCAAATGAATGGCACCGAAAGTTACGTTCAGCCTAGAAATTTTAATATGGTGCTAGAAAATAAGGACTGTTCCCGAAAATCGAGGATGTCTAGTCACCCTAATTTTGCAGCTAGTAGGGTATATTGCCCTAATGTGGGCCACTGCCAAATGTGGTACTCCTAAGTCCCAGTGTCTGGTTCCTCCCTGTGTCTAACATTTCAGTTCAACTGTTCAACACTACGTTTCACTGTACCACCATAGACAACATAGGCAGCTTCCTAATGTCCCACATTAGGAAGCAGCAAAAAGGGCCCACATTAGGACAATCCACCCTATGTGTTTTCTGTCCGACGTCTGTGGAGAGGTTTAAAAAACCTTCTCTCCATGTGATGTGTGCAGAGCTGCCCGGACACCCCTCCACTGCAAAGGTTGTTGACACATGGGGCTTCAACGTGGCTCTGGAGTGGACCCCACCCCAGGACACTGGAAACACAGAGATTACTGGTTACACAATCCAGAAGGCCGACAAGAAGACAGGAGTGAGTAGCGTTTGCCCCAATATCAATACTGTGCTCTCCTTGTAAAACCATTCAAGATTCTAGATTCATTTTTGAATTCTTCATATTGCATATCCATGACAGCAGTACACACACATGGAATTTTAGTTGGGCATGAAGCAACTCTCTTAACAAAGTCAACACAAAAAAAACAAAAAAAAACATAAGTTATAAAGTGGTGCTGGCATAGAATCAGCAGAAGTAACATGTCAACATATCAAGCAAGGCTACCTTCTACATTCAGTAGCATCACCACGTGTGGGAAGAAACTGTTTCTCAGTCTACCACCCCCCAGAGAGTTTGTTAAGAAAATGAATACAAAATAAAGGGTTGTTTCCCCTGCCTACCAACCACATGCAATTAAAGTAGGGTGGATTGTCCTAATGTGGACCACTGCCTTATGTAGGACACCTAAGCTCCAGTGGCTCTGGCTCCTCCCTAAACTAATGAATGTCAGTGAAACTATGGTAAAAGCAAACTACGGTGATGTGTCTAACATTCAATGCAACTGTTCAACACTACATCTCACTGTACCACCTTAGGCAACTGACTGCCCCACATTAGGACTCTGCAAAAAAGGACTCGCATTAAGGCAATCCACCATAATTAAAGTATCTATCTTCACTCCCGTTACAGTCGGTCACGGGTGACGCAGGAAGTGGCTAACACAAAAACAAACTCCACCCACATTGTTCCGAGGATAAGGCAGCAACTGGTGCTATCATGTTCAGAGCATCCTCAAATGTTAACGGCCCTGAATAGGAGTGACTAACAAGGAAACACGATCGCTCAAAGCTGGTTGTTCAGTGATGATGTGTGTGTGTTTAAACGTAATCATTTATACAGCAATGAGGACATCAAGTCTACCGCCACCTGTTGACAGTCCGCTGCAGCTGGCTGAGGAGGGATTTGCTGTGTACTTGGAAATAATACGATGTAGAACTAAAAAATTAAATTCATCCATGACCAGAGATGGCAAAAGTAGCGGGATTCCTTACTTGAGTAAGAGTAAAATAGATTTGTTAAAAAAAACAACTCAAGTAAGACTACAAAGTACTGATCCAAATAGTTGTTGAAGTAAAACCGGCTGAGAAATGCACTCAAAAAGTATTTTTGAAAGTAAAAAGCACCATGCCCTAAAATGTACTCAAAAGTATTTCTGAAAGTATAAAGTACAAAGTACAAAACCTTGCCTTAACACTCATTATATTTTTTGAGAGGCACACCCAGAGACTAAATGAAAACAACACCCTGGTGTGTACTGCTGCTACATGGTCGAATAAGGCTGATTCTGATTGTCATGAAAATACTAATTAGATGTTCACAATACTGGTCAGACGTTACATGAAAACATTGTAATGCTATTAGATAGAAATCACTTGCACTCCAACTCTCATAGTTGATGTGAATTGTTCAGGACTGGTTCACTGTGTTGGAGAACTACCACAGACTCAACGCCACCATCTCTGATCTTATCATGGGCAACACATACAAGTTCCGCGTGTTTGCTGAGAACAAGGTGGGCCGCAGTGAAACCGCAACCGTCGCCAAGGGAGAGGCTCACATCTCCAAGACTGGTAAGGCTTTCATCATCTGTTTAACAATAATGTCAGTAGCTAAGGGCCGTATTCAAACCGCGATTTGAGTTTAGCTTGGGTCTGGTCCCAGATTTAGCACAGTTTAGTTCCGGGGCTAATCTGTCCGGTTGTGTTCAGACGGGGCTAATCTGTCACGGTTGTGTTCAGACAGCCGTCTTTCAAGCCTGGCAAGCCGGACCAAACGAGTCGTCCACCCATCGCTTGAACGTCCGTTTGGATCTGGAGTCCATCAAATAAAAAAATCTGAGCTGGCTCCGTTTCTGCCGACCAATCAGAGCCGTGTTGAGGTGGGCTCTCTGCGAGACGAGATGCTTTCTACTCCAACTGTGCTGCGATTGGATAAGTTAGATTTAGTTTTTCTTAAATAATGCCCCCCCCCCCTCCACCACATCCCTTTTTGATCTCATCGACCCCAGCCCTCATTAATTTCCAACCGAGACACATTTGTAAACAGTCTTGCACATGCTAGAGTCGCAAGTGTGCTCAGCTCTACAGAGCAAGCACCGTGCGCACGTCTGTGTATCGGCTGAGGAGCAGACTTTTTTTTTAGAAGCCATAGATGCGGTGGTGCATCAAAGTATTGATTGAAACATGCGTCAGCCCGTGCATTTACTCTGGTGTGTCAACAGCCCCGACGGATGCGGAATGAGGACTGAGTCTTGTCTCAGTTTCTTGATCTCTCTCTGGCTCTAGCCGGGAAGCTTGTCGCTTTTGCTGGATGCAACAGGGGGAATCTTAAAATAAATCAATAAATGGTCTTGTTCTATGCCGTGCAGTGAAGACAGCAGAAGTAAAAATAAACTATCGTAACAGTGACTGCAACGTGAGTGAATGACGGACAGATATAGGATATTTTCGTTTCTCTGTGCGATACAAGTTACAGCATGATAATTTTCAGTAGGGCTGATTGCCCTATTGTGCACCCTTTTTTGTAGCTTCCTAATCTAGGACACTTTGTTGCCTGAAAATAAAATAATTTCCCAATTGGGATCAATTAAGTATTCTGAAGTGTTTGCTTGTGTCGTGATGTATTGTTGTACTGTTCGATGTTCTGTTTCTGTAAAGCACTTTGTGTTGCTCTGCATGAAAAGTGCTATATAAATAAATGATTGAGTTTCATAGTATGTATTTCTTAGTATTTTATGTAGAAATTAAATCCATATCACCAATACATCTCTATGTATTTCAAGCATGGGTTCACTATGGCATAATTTTTCCCAGGAAGCAACTGACATCAGGAACTTTTTATTAGATGTCAATTATTTGATCGTGCTCCTCAGGCATTGACTGGAAACCCGCCGTGTACAACGAACACGACTTCTCAGAGGCTCCAAAGTTCACCACCAACCTCAGCGACAGAGCCACCACCGTGGGGTACACCGCCAAGTTTGTCTGCTCCGTCAGGGGCAGCCCCAGGGTAAGCCCATTAACTAGTCCAGTGCCAGAAACCCAGCCAAAGATTTCAGTAAATATGGGAGTGGGGCTGATTCAATACCTGGTGTAACAATAGCCTGGTGTGCCAGAACAAACGGATCGTCCACACATTGCACGCCGCTAGATGGTACATTGGGTCTGGGCAAATCAGGCAAAGACGCGGGGGGAGTTCGGTTGTCATGCCTCCTTGCCGTGGAGACATGACGGAGTGATTAACACTTTATTTGACACGTTTTTCAACCCTGGTTTTACCACAACCAATGATCGTTGGAATCGTGTGCGATGTGTGGACGATTAGTTGGTTCTGGCTGGCCAGGCGAGTGTAACAACAAATGGTGCACTTGTGCACTTTGTGCAATATGTTTAGTACGTACGCCGCTGTCCGGTGTTGTTGGTTAAATTCCAGTGCACTGAAGGTGGCCCGGATGACGCCCCAAAAACGGGCGGGAACCCAATGTGAACAATGGACAATACACGTGCTAACTAAACCTAAACTACAGATACAGATGGAGTGTTTCACACGTTCTCTCCATAGATTACATGCGTAAATTGAACGGACGAAACAGCAATACTACTGGAACATGTGGGGAGCACTATTGAGTATAAATAGCTGTTATTATACCGTCATGTGTCATACCTCGGGGGTATGAAGGTGACGACGCAGTAGATGCCAACAACTCACGCCGCCCATACAAAACTGCGCCCACGGGCGATATCTGCCTAACTTGCCCAGACGCAATGTTCCATCTAGCGGCGTGCACTGCGTCGACAATTCCCTAGTTCTGGCTCGCTAGGCTATTATAACCTAGCATGTATCTACACAAATCAGTCTTTTGGAGGAAGCGGGAATAGATAATAAAGACGCAGAATGTATACTCTTAAGGTCTCAGAGTGTTTGAGTTCACTGTGTCTGGGGTGTAGAGGTCAGAGGTCATATGACAGGAGATCAATACGGGTCAAAAAGGTGTGACCATCCTGGAGCACCAAGCCAACCCTGTGTCAAGGTCTAGTGACACGGTTGATGTGACGGCGTTGAACAAACTAATCGTCCACGCATCGCACGCGAGTGGAACAAACAAAAGGGTGTGGCGTGTGGTGGATGATTATTTATTATTTAAAAAAAAAATCAAAGTTATCCAATCACCGCACCGTAGGCGGAGCAAGTGCAGATGGCACTTCTTGGTCATGTAACGTACCAAACTCCGCCCATATCTCGTCCCTCAGAGAGCCCGCCTCAACCTGGCTCTGATTGGCTGGTTGTCAAACATCCGATAATCTGATTTGTTGATTCGCTGACCCAATGTTCGTTCTAGTCGCATGCGATGTGCGATTAGTTGGTTCTGGCTTGCCAGGATAGCATTGAACTGCAACACTGGTGTACTTTGCAGTTCAGAGGTGGAAAGTAATGAAGTACAATACTCATGTTACTTAAGTAGCGTTTTTGTGTACTTTGTAGTGTTTCTGATTCCAAGATTTCATTCCATCTTTTTCCCTCTGAAAAAATACTTAAAAATTGATGATGATAAAAGTAAAAGAAGCAAAGACGTATGAGGGTATTGTGATCAAGACATGTCGTTATCCAGAATGAGCTGTATGATGTCTTTCCAGTTTCCACACTTCACTAAGTGGCTCCGAGGGGAAAAAAACCTCCTAGTGAAGTGTACAAGTAGGGTGGATTGCCCTAATGTGGGCCACTTTTTGCAGCTTCTTAATGTGGACATTCAGTTGGAACAGTGAAATATAGTGTTGAACTAAATATTAGATACATTACCACAGTTTGCTTTCATTAGTTTTGGGAGAAGCCAGAGACACTGGAGCTTAGGTGTCCCACATTAGGCAGTGGCCCACATTAGAGTAATCCACCCTCATAGTAGTAATAGTAGTAGTATAAGGACAGAAATCAGTCGTTGGAACGTATTCTATGCATTTTTGTGTGTGTTGCAGCCCAAGGTCATGTGGCTGAAGAACTCCATGATCATCGGAGATGACCCCAAGTTCAGGCAGATCTGCGCAGGAGGCATCTGTTCCTTGGAGATCCGCAAGCCGGGCAACTTTGACGGCGGCGTGTACACCTGCATGGCTGAGAACGCCCTGGGCAAGGCCAGCGTCCAGGGCAAGCTGGACGTCAAACGTAAGACCCCCGGACTGAGGACTTTTTGGGTGAAACCTAGGGTTGTAACCATGGGGACACCCCTATGTTCCGAAATCGCTATTTTAGGAAAAATGATGGGTCATTTCAAGGAACGAAAACGAAACCGGCAACGTTTTATTTTTTCCAGGGAGCAGAAACGATAGCGAAGGGGGCGGGATGGCAGAGTAGTTATGGAGTGCGCCCCCCAGACCATAGGTCCAGCAGTGTCGCGGGTTCTCATCCCCTCTCTATCTTTTCTGCAATGTCTCCCCCCCGACTCTTCATCGCAGTATCTCTCAATAAAAAGAATGAAAACTGGCGCTTGCGGGCAAAAAATAACTGAAAACAAAAAGACGAAAGCGGAAACATTATTATAATAATTAATTATTATCATTATAATTGAAATAATTATCATTATTTAAAAATAATGGTAACCAGTTTTATTTCGTTCCTCAAGGTTTTCGTTAAAACACGGCGCAGTCCGCTGCTCCGCCAGTCTCTGCTGCCGTGCCCCTTCCCTTCCCAGCCGTGCCCGCAACAAGCATCAACTTGAATTGAAACACCGTCTGGCACAAGTCTCAGCTGACAGGAACGAAATTAACCCTTCCGGGAAAAATATATTTTGTTGTTGTAACCGGTTTGGGAATGTCAATTTATTGGTGGAACTCATAACCGGAAACGTTATAATTCTGTTTCTGTTCACAACAAACCGATTGGGAAAAAATATCGTTTCAAAGCCATGGCTGTAAATCACGATTATTTTGGTCTGCGATCAATTTGCCATTTTGGTCAACTATTTCTTTATAATAATTGTATGTCTGTAAATATGTTTGAATTTATTTTCTTGTTTTCTCTTACTTACAGAGGTCGTGGTTCCTGAGAAATAAAGGTGTGACTGTTTTTGGTGAGTTATCATCACTATCATTTTTTTTTTTTAATATCTTATTTACGCTTCATAGGGTGGATGGCACCTAAGCTAATTATATATAGAGAGAACAGTTATGTTAATTGCTCGGATACAAACTCATTACAATTAATTTATAAGCCAACATTTTGATTGTTTTTCTCATATTCATGTTTCTTTTATGAATAATGTTAATCATATTTTGGATTTTTAAGAAAGTATCAAGTAATATAAAATTTGTGTAGACCAATATGTGGCCAGCAAAAAACTGCTGACAATATCTATGATTCAATTCCTTGTCGATTAATTGATTATTGCATTAGTTGTCGATTAATCTCATAATCGATTAGTCATCGATCAATCGACTAATCGTGGCGCCCCTATATATAATACACCCACTGGTGTGGGGCACTGCGGCCTGAAGTATATTGAAATTGGTTTAGTAGCAATCAATGACAGAAACGATTCCCTCCCCGAGCGCTTATCCAGGTCCATGTCGAGCCCCGTGTGGTCAGCCAAGACCTGGCCCCCATAAAAGTTCACTTGATTTTGAGCCAAACCTTTTTTTAAACCTGCCTCTATTTGAGCCCTGGGCCTAAGAGCCTTTTTCCCCCTGGTGGCCTGGCCCATAGATGGAAGCTACTAATCTGGGAGGCACTAGGTGGCACTGTCCCAACCAAGGATCCTCTGTAAATTGGACTCCCCCCCACCCCACCACCCCCTCCTGCTTAATCATATTTCCCTGAGTCCGCGGCGCACCTAGCGTTGGCTGCATCAGAGGCCAATCGTTTATCAACACTCCCCTCCCTCCATATGTTATGTAACATATGTTATGTTTTTATTTATTTCATATAGACATTACATGATTCAATGGACAAATCAGATGCACTGCACTACTGTTTGTAGCACGAGTGCTATTTTTTTTTTTTTTACACCTGTCCACAGGAGGCGCTACCGATTAGAGCCCAGGAGTGGGAACATTATAAACTAATATACAGTCTGGTGCAAGGACTTCAAATATGAACTAGTATCAATGAGAGCATTATAAAATATATTAATACTAAAGGAAATACAAATATATACCAATATTGACCAAATGCATAAATGTAATCCCAGTGCGCTGCAGTAGCTCAGTCTGTGACAGTGCCCTGTCCCAGCTGATTAATAAAATGAAAATCCCTATTTTCATCTCTGAAACCTCAATTTCAGATTTGAATTTGATTTCTGAAGGACAATAAAGCACATCAACAAAGACAATTTTATCACTCAAAATATTTTACATGCATAGTCTTGTAGTTGTGGTTTAGAATTGGATCACAGTACAAGCGTCCCCTCAGGGTCATATTATGGTGAGACAGAACCAACGAATCGTCCACACATCGCACACGATTAGAACGATCATTGGGTCTGGTAAAACCAGGGTCAAATAACGGGTAAAAAAAGTATCAATCAAATTGTTTTACCAAGTCACTGCGCAATAGGAGAGACAGGCGGTGTGGAGGCGTGACAACCAAACTCTGCCCACGTCTCACATCACCCGTACCAAACTCCGCCTGTGTCTTGATTCGAATAATTTGATGTTCGTATGGCCCGTATACTGGCGACGTGTGCCTGATTTGCCCAGACCCAATGTACCATCTAGGGGTATGCGATGCGTGGACGATTCGTTGGTTCTGACTGCATGTCCGCTTGTCCCCACTCTCTCATCCCCCATTTATACTAACGCTGTCACGGGCATTAACAGGCCTCCCACCTGTTTTTTAAATTCCTGACTACGCCCCTGGATGGAGGGTTAGTAAGAGTTGGTTAGAGTAAAATGCACATCTTTCTTAAAAAAATGTTTTGTTTTGTTAATTTTAAATATGTCGATGAATGTGTCACACTAGAAGAAAAAGAAGCAAAAAATACAAATACAAAATAAATTAAATGAATACTTAACAAATCATCAACTGACAAGAAAACAACCAACCGAATAAGACATATCTTAAAAGGAGTGAGAACAAGTAAAACGTATAATATCTCACCACTATCTGTACAATAACAAAAATATTCAGCTTTGTTTGTCAACAAACAAATATTTTAGCTATATACATGCATTAGCATACACATATCTTCATGCAGAGATGGGCACTAACGCGTTTACCGCAAGTACTGTAAGCTTTTTTTACTTGGAGTACATTTTTCACAAGTTACTTTTGCTACTTAAGTAACTTTTTTGTGGAGTACTTTTTTACTTTCACTTGAGTAGCTATTTGGATGACTACTTTTTACTTTTACTTGAGTAATATTTTGCTTTTACGTGTATATGTCTGCACACACATACCCAGCGCTACATATAAATCCCTATATTCGTACAGTGTGAAGTACATTCGATAAATAAATACATGTTTCCACTTTTGTCCACAGGAGGGTGCTGGATCCCCGTTCAAGAAGATGTACATAAGGAAAAAAAACCAAGTGGCGTTTTTTCCCATTGTTGGATGTGTGGAGTGTGTGTTTACTGAATGGTAACTAAACCTTATTGTCTGACTATTTATTTACATGTTCATCTACAACGCCTCACACATCAGTCCTCATATCCGTGTCCAATCAACCCCATTTGTTTACTCCCTCTATTTAACCCCTAATACGCTGTTCCCATTTTATTAATTAAAGAAATTTGTACATTGACAAAAAAAGAAACACATTGAATGACTGTTCCTCATAGGAGACACGAAGGTTAACTTCTCCATGTTTGTAACAATAAATGTGTTGATTTCTCGTTTTATTTTCTCAAATGACTTGTGTGTTTTCTTTTTAAATCCCTGAAACAACAGTACACCAACTAGTCATGGATTGGGCTCTTTTAGTGCAGATAGGAGCCCCGTTTACATGAACACATTTTGTTGGATCTAGTTGATTTGTTTGTTGGATTTAGAAGGATTAAATATGATCCGCTTCACCTGTATACATGATTTCTTACCAATCGGATCCATATGCTTGCCGCCTTTGCATGATCGCCGACCGCCGTAGACCACCTCTTTTAATTCAAAATGTATTCCGATCCACTTGAAGCGTATCCATGGAGGTGGATACATGAGCACTTTAGAATCGCATCCACCTATAAGCGGATAATATTTAGTATTTTTGGTACCATGTAAACAGGGCTAATTATTATCACATACACAGGTTGTGTTCCAATCTGCATACTTCGCACCCATTTCATGCACTATGTGTACTACACACTGCATGAAAAGTGTGTCTGTAAATTCCCAGAAGAGAAGTGCTGGAAAAGTGTGAATACAATACTTTAAGCCATCACTACAGGGCCTCCACCGCTGCACGTCGATCACAATTGTTTTTTTTTTGTTTTTTTTAACTTGCTGGCGAGGCCTGGCCTATTCTGCTACATAGTCAAAATGGCATCCAAGGAGTGTGTAACGGCAGCTCAGATGTAATTTGTAGAGTCATGCCTCCATTATCCCACTTCTGACACAATTGTAATGGCAGCTCAGATAAGGTGTCCACGTAGAGGAAATGACCAGTCTTGACACGAGGATATGTCTAAAGGGTTCATTTATTAAGCTATACTGGACATTAGCCGGGTATCGGCTAGCTAAGCTAAGCTATGAGCTAAGCAGGAAAACATGGCCGAACAACTCCATCAGGAAGTATCACTGATATATAGCTGATGGGAGGGGACATCCAATGATGTCACAGCTTGTAGCCAATCAGGACAATGGAGGTGTGACTCTACTAGTCACATTTCCATAACAACACTCAGCACAATCTCTAGGTTGGATAGTGTGAGCGACGTCGATAGTATTCGTAGAGCTCATTTGTTCCTCTTGTAGCCAATTACGTTTTGGGGACTCGTAGTTTTTTGGGGGTTCTCGTCCTCGGGTATGGCCGATACAAAGTACTTCAATGCGTGTGCGTGATTGCGCTCATACTTGTGCAGGTGCGCGCAGCCGCACTGGCACCAGAGGCCGCTCCTACTACGTATAATAAGCTCCTCACAAGGACACATCGCATTGGTGGCGATGCGTTTTGGCAGCGGACTCCAACGTGATCGCTCGTCATTAATAAGCAAGCATATGCACATACATACACAGAGGCACACACACACACACACAGTGGATTTGTCAATAAGACGATAGGCATGGATATACAGCAAGAGGAAACACTGGAGTTCTAATGGCAGAAAAGAGAGATTTGACAAAGTTTTAAAAAAATGACATGACTTACTGTATAATGTTTATCTTTATTTATTGTCATGTGTTGATGTTTTATGATTGTACTTTGTACCAACAACAGCTACACAAACATGTTTCCTAAGTA
>OMKY01214029.1:0-11320 GCA_900302395.1 Bregmaceros cantori | reverse complement strand
CTTGCAAAGACATTGATAACAACTTGCTAAAACAACTTGCAAAGACGTTGCTAACAACCTGCTAAAACAACTTGCAAAGACATTGTTAACAACCTGCTAAAACAACTTACAAAGACATTGCTAACAACTTGCTAAAAACACTTGCAAAGACATTGCTAACAACTTGCTAAAACAACTTTCAAAAACATTGCTAACAACTTGCTAAAAAGACTTGCAAAGACGTTGCTAATAACTTGCTAAAACATTGCTAACAACTTGCTAAAACGACTTGCAAAGACATTGCTAACAACTTGCTAAATACACTTGCGAAGACGTTGCTAACAACTTGCTAAAACACCTTGCTACCAACTCAATTCAACCAATCCTTCTGCACTGGTCCCCGCCATCCCCATGCTTTTTCAGTGCTATGTCTTACAAACCGGGCCAAACTCGTACACATAACCAGCTGCTAAAACAACTCGCAACTTCCAGGAACTTGCAAACAACCTGCTTAGCATCATTCAACCAATCATTCTAGACTGTCCCTCATGCTTCTTTACAGTGCCATCTGTTACGAACTGAAAACCTCGCATGAACATCAGCTGTTCGTCGGTCTTGCCATCCATCACCTGACATCACTTGCAAACACAATAATCCAGCACACCTACCACATCAGTTCACCCTGAAGGACCAGTTTTGGACCTAGACTGATACCTGTTGCCATTCCCACATTCAACAGTGGGCCCACTAACTTGTCTGACCAGCCTCTCAAGTCTCAACCAGGGGTGTCGATGGGGGTGGGCCGCCAAATTATGCATTGCAAACCTAAATCCATAACCACGCCCCAAAGCGACCACGTCACGGCCCGCCCATCAACGGATGCGGCAGCAGCTTAAGGCTGTCTCCTACATTACCCACCAACAGCTCGTATAGCGTAGTGGTAAGGCGCTCATCTTTCCTTGCGTCTTTTTTTTAACCTCCGAATTGCACTTTTTAAAATTATGGGTTAGGGTAGGGGTTAGGATTAGGGGTTAGGTTTAGAAGTTAGGGTAGGGGTTAGGGTTAGATGTTACAATGCAAGGTCGGAGACGGAAAATTGCTCCAACCCCCAAATATCTCTCGTCCCACTTTCACAACTAACCCTGTCAATAAAATGGAAAATGGTGCTCACAACGAAAAAACAACAACTTGTTAATCACTGATCAACGGATATTTATTAATAATCAAACAATGCCATTTGACATCCTTGAATGACTTCATTTAGCTATCAACATTTCAACTTCTTGTGGGTGAATTGCAATAGAATAACTGTTTTTCCATCTTGGCTCCTATGTTTTCGTTTTTTGTATTTTTTTTCTCTCTCCCTCCGGTCGTAAAAAAAAATCTCCCTTTGCGGAGCTTCCGCAAGGGCCGTCTCGGCACACATGGTCGGCTTCAATTAGAGGCTCTTTCTGGCTCTTAATGAGCCGTGATATTGGAAGTAAAGGGCTTGTTAGCGGTGTTCTAAGCCTGCACAGCCCACCGCAGAAATAGGCAGCGTGCGTGTCACCGCCCGGGACCAGGGGGATGGTGTCGGTCCGTGTGCGCCGTACGCACATGTTTGGAGTTTCCTATAGCATATGCTGCCATATGAGAGAATTGAATTGTAGAACGTAAGGCACAGCATCATTGTTCGTCACAAATGTCTGGTTGTGGCTAGGGATGATTTCAACATTTTACAGCCCAATGTTTGTGGCCCCAAAAATCATGAATTACAATACTATCACGATTCCCTGATTTTCACAATTTCATCATCATTTTTTTTTCCATCAAGTTATTTTTTGCCCGCAAGCGCCGTTTTTCATTATTTTTATTGAGCGATAGTGACAGGGTTAAATCTGGGGATTAGAACCTGCTCGATCTATGGTCCGGGGACGCTCTCAATAACCACTTTGCCACCGCGCCCCCAACATAAATCAGCTCATCCCTAGTTGTGGCATCTATGGCATTGCTTCATAAGGTTTACATTGTCAGTGTTAACAACCGAGGACTTATGCATGTGCACTGTGTAGAAATTTTCTTTGTAAATAAAACCTTTTTATGCTAAATATTAGGGCTGTAGCGCTATATCTCAGTAATCTGTCACACTCTCTGCTTCAGGTGTAGCAGTTCCGGAGGCGGACGCCCACCGCCATGAGCCCCCCATACCTCACGACCAGGTCCAGGTGGACAGCCGCAAGAACCAGGCTGAGCTGGAGGAAGAACGCAAAGTCCCCCTAGCCGAGGCTGTGAGAGACTCTGCGGAGAAAGCCAGAGAAAAGGTCTCATTTTTAAAATGGGCCAATGTGGTCGATTCCCAATATTCAGAGCAGGTGCTGTGGCCGATTCCCGATACTTAGGTTGATATGCTTTTCAATAGGCATATGTTTCACTACTTACTTCCCCCGAAACATGGGACGTAATGGTTTTTCGTGCACCACCGCAGTCACTGCAAATCCTTAGTGTTATCACCATACATTTTGAATGGACAGATGGATGGATTTGTCCCACATTTGGTGTGTTAATGCTCCAGGGGAAGGATCATGAACTGATGAGATTTTGGAGGCAAACAAGATGGCTGAATTCAAGATGGCCAAATTTTTGTTTGGTTCAGTCTGGCCTGTACTGTACGAGGCCACTGTGATGTCACAATTCTTACAGTAAGCATGGCTCTACAATATTCTATCACGTTTCGGGGATATCACTTTAGCAGTCGCCGCTGACTGCATACCTCTCATTTTCTTTCTCTTTTGATGAATTAAAATTCATGGGGATCTTCTTCTGACGGTGTGTGTCCTCTCTTGTGCTTCAGAAAGACTGACGTAGGGTTTTCTTACGGGCTTTTATTAGCTTTCACAAAGCTGTGAAAATTGAAAAGTAATAAAAACAAAGCAATCATCAATGGGGCTGACCCCGAGGCGCAATGGGTTAGACCCATACACTCATCCAGCCCCATACATAGTTTTGTAGCCGTGGCTTAGATGACAACTGGCCGTCATATACTGAAGGTCCGTTCGTCCCCCCTCTCGCGTTCCCCCTTCACACTAACGCTGTCAATAAAACAAGAAAATGGCACTGAAAAAAAGAGAAAATCTAATGAAACATGAATATAAATTAACATGAACATTGGAAAAGAAACATGGATACAGGAAATAAATATAACAACCGACAGGGACAAAGAGTGACAAAAACACTTCTTGTTGTCCCATGAATGCACAAATAGGAGTGTTCTCTCTGCTGCAGGTCACACTATGAACATGCACAGGTGATGGTCTGTGGTAACGAGGGAGTGTGGCCTATCAATTAAGTTTAAAAATGAAGGGGGAGGCTGGGGAGGTGACTTATATTAATTGTACGACAATTTGGGCCAATTACAGAGGATCTGGTTTACCCTGATCAAATGCGCACCAATTGGAGCTTTCCTTCAGTAAATATTTTTTTACTGTGAAATATTATTATCTCATTATTATTATCTGGGATCTTATCTATCCGTAGTCTGTCTGACCGTTGGTTGAAGACTTCACAACCAGCTCCCTCCATCTCTCTCTGTCCTCGTCCACTCGTATGGTGTCACACACATTGTTCATTCTTTGATATTACCTTCTCATCGCTTTCTCTGCCTTCCTTTTTTCCTTCCACCTGGCACTGTGCCATGAAGGATTGTTTTTTGAGAGTCCTCGGGATCTCATGACATTATCTAGGTTAACTAGAGGTAAGCAGTTGGTGCCAACTTCTACGGCATATACCTGAAACACGAGAGAAGCATCTTCTGCTTTTGTTGTTTAACGACGTCAACTCATTTCTTCTCTTGTTTGTCTGTGCAGGTTAAAATTATATTGAGAGCCATGCTTGCTGTGGTGTCATATTACATGCTACCAGTCATTGGTAATGACTGTGATGTCATAAAGGATTTGCCGCGGAGCCACCCGATCCGGCGGCGGCCAATGCAAAACCACTCCATCCTCGACGCTCTGCATTCCGGGAATATAATTCTCTAGACATAGCCAGTAGTGAGCATAAATATGTGCTACTTTGTTCAATAGTATTCATGTACAACGTATGTAAAAAGTGGACTTCTCTGGGTTTCCTCCGGTCACTCCGGTTTCCCCCACCACCAAAAAACATGTTCTAGTTAACCTGCTCCAGTCAGTGCCTCTGGCCATGGTGGCACTGGCTCAGAATCTGGAGTTGGCCCCCGGGCGCTGCACCGCGGCTGCCTACCGCTCCTCAGGGATGGGTTAAATGCAGAGGAAGAATTTCACTATACATGTATGTGTGACTAAATAAAGTACCTTTACCTTGTGGTGCAGCAGCCAGGGGGCGGTGCGGTGGCCGAGGAGCAGCAGGATCCGGCGGTGGAGGTGGTGAAGAAGGAGGTGGGGGACATGGGCGTGGCTCCAGCCTCCAGCGAGCTGGCGGGGGAGGCGAAGAAAGCAGCGGAGCCGCGTCCTCCTCCCGCTCGGCTAGCAGACAAGCAGCCAGCCGGAGCAGCTGTCCCGATCCAAGTTGCACAGCCAGCAGGCAAAGTTGTTCAACGTCAGTCTGAATGATATCATTTATTAGTTACATTTTATTAACTCATTCAGTTTTTGTGCCAAAGACGTGTTGTTGCGTCTTTTGGTTTTATTGCAAATTTAGAAGCACTCGGAGAGTGCAAACCTGTGCCCAGGCCATGGGGTCACTGTTGGCATAACATCTAGACACTATTATATTATTTATAGGCTTCAGGAATGCACCAAAATGTAATCACTTGGCACCAGTGGTACACAAGCACCCTCTTGGTGGCATGTGGGATTCTAGTCATAAAAATAAATATTTCCGCAATCTGCCGGACGTCTGAGGCGAACCTGGGTCTCCAGCTTGGCAGACCGCAAGGCTAACCGCTACACTATCTGAGCTGTGTTAATACCACGCAGTAGGGTGGAGGCAACTGCTGCGTGTTGCTGCAGTTTGTAAGCTCATAACAGTAGTCAAACTAGATGCTAATTTCAATAGGCTACAGAAATGCACCAAAATTGTATCATTTGTTCCGTGAGTAATTTCCAACAACTCTACAGAATTGCATCTGTGTGTTTTGTCGTGTTATTATATTATATATTATTATATTTTATTTTTAATTTATTAGCTTTTTTTATAGTGATATTGGTGGGTATTGGATTACAATTTAAGGGAGCAAAGATTATGATCTACTTGTCTCGATTGATTTTTTTTTTTCTTCACTGAAATTATTTTTCCATTGCCCAAAACAGGTTTGTTACTTTTTTGATATTTTTTTTATTTTATTCATTCATGGTATTTATTTTGTCCAATGACACCAACGTGTGAGCACTTTTTAGTTCGTCCCACTAACCCTGACTGACCGTAGTTCAATTCTATTCTATTTACAGGACATTGCATATTAATTAACATATTCATACAAATATGCAAGCATGCCAGATTATAGCACAAAGGCTAATTTCCATCTGGTGTCCTGTTCACAACAGATCACGTTCTTGCAGGTGAAGTACAGTTAAAAGTGGACATTCATTCTCACTCATACACAATACAATACAGAAAAGAGAAGCTCATGAATGTAATAGATATATTACAGGGTGAAGGTTCCTTCCATCATTAGATCACATCATTTATCCCACAGGGTATATTTACAACATATTTACATTTTATATTGGTGGTAAGAACAGGTTTGTTGGGCTCTGAGCCATACTTTAATCTGGGGGTAACATTCTAGTGTTCGTTACGCCTCTGGTAAGATATTAACCTGACTGTTGTGTGTGTGTGCTATGACCAGCTCCACCAGCAGACGGCGGTGAGGCCAAGCCAGCCGCTGACGCTCCGCCTGCAGACGTCATACCTGGGGCAGATGACAAGATGGATGGTGAGAACCGAAAATATTTCCTCTTAAATAAATTACGGGTTTGCTGCGTTTTGTACACGAGAATGTAATACATTTCTCAGTGAACTAGAAGCACTCAGTGCAAACCTGCGCCAAGGCCATGGGGTCACTGATGCCAAAACAAGATGCTATTATGTTACTTGCAGAGATGGCAAAAGTACCCAAATGTCTTACTTAAGTAAGAGTAAAATACATTTGTGGAAAAAAAACTTGAGTACGACTACAAACTACTTATCCAAATATCTACTCGAGTAGTGTTAAAAGTACAAGCTCTAAAATGTACTCAAAAGTATTTTTGAAAGTATAAAGTACAAAGTACTAAAAAGAAAATTGTATGTTAGTTTGTTATTGTTATTTTTTGAATAAATGACTAACAACCTAGCCTAATTTAGATTATATCTCAGGACTAAATTAAAACTACTTATTAATTTAATAACTGGGACTGTACTCGGTCCATGAGCGCCCCCTACTGACTCATATTATGCATGTTATCCTACCCTGTCAATGTGCAAAAAAGAGAGAAAAAGTAACGAGTCTGTTTTGATAAATGTAAGGAGTAGAAGAACAGATATTTTTATTACAAATTTACTCAGTACAAGTAAAAAGTACTCACAGAAAAAAGTACTTCTAAAAGTACAGATACTTCAAAATTTTACTAAGTACAGTACTTGAGTATTTGTACTTCGTTACTTGCCATCTCTGGTTACTTGTAGGCTTCTTGGCGCATTACATTCATGTTAAAAATGAACACAATTTTTAAGATCAGTTAGGTTAATAAGTTAACTTGATTGTAGCCTTTTTTCCAGTAACCAGTAATCTAACATTACCTTTTCTAAATCGGTTACCAGATTAGTTACTTATCAAACGGACTTTAGTTACTATTTAGTTACTTTTATGTGTTGAACTAAATGGAGAGGGCGTCCCACTGCCTGCCGCACTAAAGACTCACACGTCAATTATGATTAATATCACATTACTTCTACATGTCCTCATGAAGTAATTGATACAATTCACATTTATACGACTTTGAAGTTTTCAGGTACTGTTCCTTGTCCCGTGTGGCCCCGCCCCTTCCTCTATTTAGTCAAAATGGCGTCCAAGGAGTGGACAATGGCTGTGTCCGAAATCGCTCCCTATTCCCTATATAGTGCACTATATGGGGCGCACGCCATTTTATCCGAATTCTCCAAGTACCCTATATAGTGCACTGAAAGTATCCCACAATGCACCGCAAAAAGAGCATCGATGTACCCTAGACGGAGCAATATAACCCATAATGCATTGCGAGATATATTAAAAATGACCTAAACTCCAAAGAAATGGCGTGGCAGGAGTAAATATTGACTAACCACGGCAAATAGCTATAAATATAAGTACTTCTGACTTTTTGTGATGATTGTTGAATTTCATAATCATATTTTTTGTAATTATATTTATTATATTTTTGACGGCGCCGACTCTTGTGTCCAGAATCTCGGCCGTTGCTGTTGAGTGCACTATAAGTCAGTGAACTATATTGGGAGTTGGGAGTAGGGGATAGGGAACGATATCGGACAAAGCTAGAAGTGTCGTGTGTGTGAACCCACAGACACTCCCACTTCTTGTTCTTGTTCAAGCTAACACTATCAATAAAGATAAAATGTGTTGCATTCAGGTGTAAGCATCAAAAAACACTGGCTGTGTCCGAAATCGCTCCCTATCCCCTATATAATGCACTATATGGGGTGAATGCCATTTTGTAGGGGTGTCCGAATTCTCCATGTACCCTATATAGTGCACTCAAAGTATCCCACAATGCACCGCAAAAAGTAGTGAGCATCGGATGTACCCTAGACGAAGCAATATAACCCATAATGCATTGCGAGACGTTTTAAAAATGACCTAAACTTAAAAAAATGGTGCGGCGGGAGTAAATAGCGATCAACCACGGCAAATAGTTATACATCTAATTACTTTTGACTTTTTGTGATGATTGTTGAATTTTATAATTTTATTTTCTATAATTATATTTTAGAATAATTTGGACGGCGCCAACTAGTGTCCGAAATCTCGGCCGTTGCTGTTGAGTGCACTATAAGTGAGTGCAATATATGGGGGGTAGGGAGTAGGGGATAGGGAGCGATTCCGGACACAGCCACTGTTCATAATGAAACTGTCTCAATATTATACATATTTATTTATTTTATTCCCGTTTTTACTTGTTTCTAACGTGTTTATGCTTTTCTTGAAGAACATTTTAATCCAGAAACTGCATACTTGATGTTACAGCTGGGTGAATATGGTCTCCATGAGACACAACCTGCTGACAAAGATAATATACCATCACTGACTATTCTACTGTTGTATTCTCAATCTACTCTTTTCCTTTTTAATCTGTGTCTTGTCATGTTATACTCTTCCTCTCTCTCCATCTCTCTGTCTCTCACTCTTTCTCACTCTACCCCTCCCCCTCTCTCTCCCATTCTCTCTCTCACCGTCCCTCTCTCTCCCCACTCACTCTCCTTCTCCCCTCTCCATCCCTTTCACTCTATCTCCCTCTCCTGCCTCTGTCACTCTCTCTCTTGTTCATTCTGTGCTCTTCTCCTCTCTCTCTCCTCCTATCTTCTGTCTGCATTGCTGCTGTTGTTGTATGCAGTCATACAAAAGCTGGTTGCAGGTATGAGCTTATTTCCTCTTCTTGCCGCCTTTTCCTTCTTGCTCCAACCCAGGGCTGCTCGCACCTTTCTGCCTCCTGGCAGTCTTTTCAAATAGCTTAGTACACTTACAATAGATACGGCTAGGAGCCTTTTCAAATAGCTTAGTACACTTAGATTAGATACGGCTAGCAGCCTTTTCAAATAGCTTAGTACACTTACATTAGATACAGCTAGCAGCCTTTTCGAATAGTTTAGTACACTTAGATTAGATATACGGCCAGCAGCCTTTTCAAATAGCTTAGTACACTTACATTAGATACAGCTAGCAGCCTTTTCAAATAGTTTAGTACACTTAGATTAGCTACGGCTAGCAGCCTTTTCAAATATCTTAGTACACTTGGATTAGATACGGCTAGCTGCCTTTTCAAATAGCGTAGTACACTTGGATTAGATCCAGCTAGGAGCCTTTTCAAATAGTTTAGTACACTTGGATTAGATATGGCTAGCAGACTTTTCAAATATCTTAGTACACTTAGATTAGATACGGCTAGCGGACTTTTCAAATATCTTAGTACACTTGGATTAGATACGACTAGCAGACTTTTCAAATATCTTAGTACACTTGGATTAGATACGACTAGCAGACTTTTCAAATAGCGTAGTACACTTGGATTAGATACGGCTAGCAGCCTTTTCAAATATTTTAGTACACTTGGATTAGATACGGCTAGCAGACTTTTCAAATAGCTTAGTACACTTGGATTAGATACGGCTAGCAGCCTTTTCAAATAGCTTAGTACACTTGGATTAGATACGGCTAGCAGCCTTTTCAAATATTTTAGTACACTTAGATTAGATACAGCTAGCAGCCTTTTCAAATAGCTTAGTACACTTAGATTAGATACGGCTAGCAGCCTTTTCAAATAGCTTAGTACACTAACATTAGATAGAGCTAGCAGCCTTTTCAAATAGTTTAGTACACTTAGATTAGATACGGCTAGCTGACTTTTCAAATAGTTTAGTACACTTGGATTAGATACGGCTAGCAGCCTTTTCAAATATCTTAGTACACTTAGATTAGATACGGCTAGCAGACTTTTCAAATATCTTAGTACACTTGGATTAGATACGGCTAGCAGCCTTTTCAAATAGCTTAGTACACTTGGATTAGATACGGCTAGCAGCCTTTTCAAATAGCTTAGTACACTTACATTAGATACAGCTAGCAGCGTTTTCAAATAGCTTAGTACACTTACATTAGATACGGCTAGCTGCCTTTTCAAATAGCGTAGTACACTTGGATTAGATATGGCTAGCAGCCTTTTCAAATATCTTAGTACACTTGGATTAGATACGGCTAGCTGCCTTTTCAAATAGCGTAGTACACTTGGATTAGATACGGCTAGCAGCCTTTTCAAATATCTTAGTACACTTGGTTTAGATATGGCTAGCAGACTTTTCAAATAGTTTAGTACACTTAGATTAGATACATCTTTTAAGGATATTTGTTACAATGGCTCGATCTGGATTGTGATCGGAATAATCTCTACATTTTAATGGATATTTTTAATGGTTGTTCCTTGGGCCAATGCCCAACTCTGGTACGAAAATCTGTCATTAATTTTTGGAGATAACTAATGAATATATAAGTAATTACTAATTGATAATACAATTAAGTCAATAAAGTCAATGACAAATAACACATAATTAAAATAACAAATGAATTACTAACTATAATTTATATACTAAGTAATAAATTACTAACTACTAATTAATAAACAATCAACACCTAATAACACTAACTAGGTAATAACAAATTGATGAACATGTTGAATTATTTTTTTTCCTTCACAATGTGCTTCATTCCTTTCATCATTTCCCAATCCATTTTTCAAAATTTCTCTCTACAAATCATTTTGACTTAGAGTGTAATGTTAACTCATCATTCGTTCCCTAAGCCTCCTGCAGGTCACCATGAAGAAAGCAGACAATTCTGTATTAATTTTTACTCCATGTTATTCTTGTTGGGGAGATTCCTGGTCATAATCCACTGTCTTTTTAATAAGCACTTGGCAACTTTATTACCGTTAGTGAGAAACTGTACTTTAGAACCCGCCCCCACTCGCACCACAACCCCATCTCATTGTACCACCTCCCATGTTCTTTGAATCCAGACCACCCTCTACATAGACTGCCCTGCCCAGACTGTTGTATTGTACTATTTTACCTGCTCTTGTGTTTCTTTGCACCAGTTACTGAGGAGAAATTCATAATCTGTGAATTGAAACAGATTTAAAAGTTGCCAAGTGGATCTTAAAGAAATATAAAATTAACTTGAGTTTTGTGTTCATTAAAAAAATAACTTGCTTAGTATTGCTAATGCTTTTATTTCATGTTGTGATAATGTGGTGTACAGAAGGAGCCAACCAGAACGCTGTTCTGCTGAAGATCATCAAGGAACAGAACGACAACCAGAAACAGATCCTGGACCAGCAGGCCAAGCTGCTGGCTGTCATTGAGGAGCAACATAAGGAGATCCATCAGCTGCTGCCTGCTGGTAACAACCTCTGCACGACCTCTCACCTAAAATATTAATACTCGACACACTGACCTCTATATGACCTCTACAATATTAATATTAGACACACTGACCACTACACGACCTCTACAATATTAATGCTAGACACATTGACCTCCACAATATTAATACTAGACACACTGAACTATACACAACCTCTACAATATTAATACTAGATGCACTGACCTCTACACAACCTCTACAACATTAATACTA
>OMKY01214026.1:0-29515 GCA_900302395.1 Bregmaceros cantori | reverse complement strand
CTCTCTCTCTCTCTCTCTCTCTCTCTCTCTCTCTCTCTCTCTCTCACTCACTCACACTCTCTTTCTCTCACTCACACTCTCTCTCTTGATGGAGAGACCAGACATGAGCCCCGTTAAGGCGGGCTTTGTTCGAATCGAGATGTGGGCCTCCCATCAGTTGAACTGTGATTGAACTTCAATTTCATTGACACACCTTTTTTCGAACCTGCTTAATCCAGACCAAATGGACGTTCTAGTCGTGTGCGATGCATGGGCAATTCATTTGTTCTGGCTTGCCAGTCTATATTATGTGTTTATATGTCTGTACATGTGTCTCTATTTTTGCTTGTACGTAGTAATGTATTAGTTGGTGTGTGCGTGTGTGTTTGTGTGTGTGTGCATTTATCTGGGTCTGTGTGTGTCTGTGGGGAGTTGAAGAGCAGTTATAGAAACTTCCTCTTTTTGTATATATTTAACAGATCTTTCTTGCCTAGCTAGATGTTTGCAGTGTGAGAATGAAACTACTGTAACGTTCATTCAATTCCTGTATGCTCCTTTTCTTTGAGATACAACTGAACACATATGCAGGTCTGCATATATTCACAGGGTATGGGAAGTAACAAAACAATATGCAATGAGATTACACTAACCAGATTAACCCATTCTCATAAAATATCACAAATATATGCTCAGCACACCCCATTTAACCCACCGTTTGGCACAGAAAATACTGGTATATGATGACCATTTGATGGGCCCTAAGATATTCAACTCAAATAATGAGCTTCAACCTACCATTTATTGAAACATTCAGGTATCACTTTGAAATAATTCCGCATTTTACGTTTATGTTACTGATTTCTATGCTATAATATTGAGGATGTACTCTATTAAGTAATTTGTAATTGTATTTGTTTAAAAAAATGTTTCAAATGATGACAACACAGTCGAAGGTTTTTTTGATCACAAGCTGGAGAACATTTGAGAGCCTAGACAATAGCCATGTAGAAGGCTATCATGGACTCTTGTGGCAGGCTAGACACAGGAAGAACAACCTCTGCTGAATCCTCTTCCGTACCCTATAGTTGTAACGGGAAGTAATGGCTGTATTCACAATTGCATGCTGTATACTGTGAGACGTCACATAGCAGAGGGCTTTACTACCTGAGCCCGAGACAAGAAAGAGAACCAAAACCTGTTTGGAAACTACATAATTCCCCGCAACCATTTGACTGTGTTAAAATGTGAAAAATGTAAAAATACTTCCGCGTACTACTAGAGCATGCTTGCATACCGCTGAAGGTACACGTTCAACAGTTTGCAGATTGATTGATTGATTGATTAATTGATTACTTTATTCATCCCCAATGGGGAAATTTCATTGTCATCGCGCAACAAGACAATTCAACACAGCACCAACAACAATACAACACAGCAACAGGACAGTTAGTCACACAAATGTCCAGCATATCCAGAGTGGCGTCTATCGAGTACACCGTCCATTGAAAAGTCTGATCACCGTGGGGATGAAAGATCTTCTGAACCTCTCAGTAGAGGACACAGGAGCAAGAAATCTGTTGCTCCGAGAGCTTCTCAGGTTCTCAAAGATGGAGAACAACGGGTGGTCAAAGTCATTCAGTATGCACTTCAATTTCTTTTGCATTCTGTCCTGTGTTACTGATTCGAGCGTGTCAGGGGGCAGGCCAATCACTGATCCAGCTCTCTTGATCAGCTTGTTAATTTTGTTTCTCTCGGTGTAGATCACTTCTCTACTCTCACAATACACTTCACTACCTTCTCTTATTCTCTGCTTAACTATCTGTCTCTTCATTTCTCTCTTTATCTGTGTCTCTATCTACATGAATCTAACCCGTGTGTGTCCCTCTTTGGCTAGCTGTCACCAGAAATGAACTACAGGGACCAACTAAGGTCCGCACAGCAGAGAGGTGTGCACATCAAACAGGTAAACATCAGCAGCTGGTTGAACCCCTGGCTCCTTTTCAACATAATTCAACATAATTTGGATAGTGCGTAATTGATACATGGAACTAGATCTATGCTGTCGTCCTAACTGCTTAAGTTGGATCCCCGAAAAACAAAGCTGAAAAAAAATAGGTGCAAGTCCACCCACCCGGTCAGAAGATATGGAAACTACAAAAATTCAGCCATCTTGAAAGTATCGGCCTCCAAAATCGAATCAGTTCATGAACCTACTCTAGAGCATTAACACACCGAATTTGGAACAAATCCATCCATCTGTTCAAAACGTATTGCGTTAACACGAAGGTTCTGCTTCAGCGGCGGAAGCAGCCGTGGCGGCACCTGCAAAACCATTACATCCCCGGCGCTCCATGTTTGGGGGATATAATTACACACATCAAGCCTTGCGTATATTTTTGTGTATATGCGAATATGCAAACATGAAGATTGCCCTACTAGTATGTAAACCATCCAAAAACATTGGTGGCTTTCAATGTACTGCATAGGAACAGGTGTATATTCTGATTGTTATTGTTGAATGTTCTCAAATACAAGTTTATTTGACTGCACAATTAATTAAATAAATATTTGGTTTTGGTGTCAATGGCTTACATGAATTCAAGTAAAAACTTGCTTGTGTATTATTCCAAATAAACAAACAAACTGCTTCTCCCCGAGCGCGGCTCAAAAAGCTTTTACACCACTTTCACTACTTCTCCTCTTTGTTTCTCTATGTGTCTTTCTGTATCATTAACTCACACAAGTTAGCAAAACATCCCGAGGGGGCCGGAATAGACGTTGAAAGGTTGCCAACCATTGCTCTAACCGACCAAGAACCGGCAAATGTGCTATCTTTGTGTTTTTTTTCCCCTTCACATTTTCATTTCACATGTTACGCCTGTCCTTCTTGCACCAACATGATTAACAGCCGCAGAGCCAGGCCGCTCGAGGCTTTGATGTCGCCATTCGGCGGAAACATGCGTTACGCCCAGGGAATGGAGATGTACGGGTTTTTTCTGTTCGTTTACTAACCCGAGGAGACTGCTGCTTGGAATCTCAGTGGTATTCCTCTATTCAATGTGTGTGTGTGTGTGTGTGTGTGTGTGTTTGTGTGAGTGGGTGTGTGTGTGCATGTGAGTCAAGGGTAAGTTGGAGCAGCTTTTTCCTGGCATGCGGAAATTACGATTAAAGTAAAATTGATCTTGGCTTACATTTAGGAATAGTTTAGGAATATGTTTATTGCCGTTGTCAACGATACAATCACAGACTAGGCACTACTCTGTGCTGTGGTAGGTACCCCAACCAAAGGGGTTAACAAAAAAAAAAATGTGACCGGTACCTCGAAATGGTTACAGCTTCATGGTTATGGAAATGCCAAAAAAAGGGTACTGTATCTTCCCATACCGTCCTGGATCCCATAGTGGAAAATGAAGGCATTAGACACAATCATCCACGCATCGCCTGCGACTAGACGGTCCGGTGGGTCTGGACCAACCAGGCGGGCAGATCGTCGCCCAAATTTGGGTGGTTCAATCAGCGCCCCGTTGAGGCGGGCCTTGTTTTAATCAAGACGTGGGCCTCCATGCTGTCCGTATTTAATTGACACTTTTCAAGCCTGCTTAATCCAAACTAAATGATCGTTCTAGTTCGTTCTAGTCTAGATGCATGGACGATTAATTTGTTCTGGCTTGTCAGGCTAAACAAGCCCCCCCTTGTGATCAGTGGTGGTCAGCCAGTCAGAACAAAGTTTCGGCCAGACAACAAGTTTTACTTGGCACTGGGGGTAACGAGGGCTCCATGAAGTCATTAAAATCCTACATGTTCTCTACCTTTTAATGCACACACCTAAATAAACAGGCCAGGCCTCGAGTTCCCTTTGAAAATCAATGAAGTGGGAAATGCTAGTCGCCTGATCAGCAAACGCTGCCTTATTACAGTAGATTAGCATTAGGGCACAAACGCACAGCTCGGCATTTCCGCAGTTCTGAGGATCAGCATTTATGCATGTGGAGGTGGTGAAATATGGCTACTCATGGTGTGTTCCCGAGCATCGAGACATACACACACACACACACTTATGCAAATATGCGCACACACGCAAATACGAAGTGGAAAAGGTGCAGTTATCTGGGCACTTCTTGCCGCATCGTGTTGCATCATGGGGGGGTGTGTGGGCGTTTCCTAAGCCCTGCTGAGTGTGTGCGTGGGTGGACACATGTTGTTTGTAAGAAGCAAGTTGGCCGGATTGCATTTAATGTGTTTGAGTAACACGTTGCTTACTGCGCCTGCTTGTTTTTACTGTTACAGGAGCCTCTGTTTTTGTTGTTTTTGCTTTTGTTTATACTCTCTGGAAAATTCAGAGAGGTCTGGCACGACAAACAAAACAGGATTATGCCTTGTTGCTTGCAGCAACAAGAAGGAAAACAAATCATTCTGCAGATAATTGTTAACCCAAGTGTGAACCCAGTTATGACGCTATGAGGTATCTTTAAAGAATGGCCTGTATATAGAAAAATCGAATGAATTGTTTTTTTGTTTTTGTTTTTCCGGCGTCAGCACCGTTTCCATCTTTATTGGTTAATAGTCGGAAACTGGCTTGAAGAGATCGGGGGTAGACATTGCAGACAAGTTGATGAGGGGACGACAACTTGCAGCACTATGGGCGCTGCGATCGACACCACAGCGCCATTACTATGAATGGCGGCGCGTTAGTTGCAGTGTCTTAAACCATTCCGCCAATGACAGCCCTCAAAATGTAATGAATTATTTGTATTTTATTTATTCATGATTGTGCTACAAATACACTTTAAATGTCTTCTGATTCTTTAGCTCAATGTTAGGTTCAAGATTCAAGATTTAATTCGCCATATTGCATAAACAAGTACATAAACATGGAATCTTAGTTGGGCACGTAACAACTCTCTCAGGATCAGCAGATAGTGACTAGGTTAACAGGTCAGTATCATAAGAGGAAATGACAAAAGCAACGAAAAACACATACGTTATAAAGTGGCCTTGTCTGCCTCTGCGTCTTTTACCTCCTATTAATGCCTCGAGGCAGAGTTTTCCTAGGACACATCTTTGCTTTGAAGTTATTAATAACAAGAAGATTATTCTACCTGGCGGGTTGCAGACCAACATCTGAAATGTTAAAATCAATATCAAAGTGTGTGTGTAGGGTATGGACCAAACCTTAGCAGCCTCTGATCTCCCCGTCAGAGCATGCAGCGAGCAGCGTCTTCTGAAGTGCTGACCGTGGCATCACTGCAGCCAAACGTGGGTGGCGCCCGCAGTGCCAACTCTTCGCCCATGCACCTGTGGCAGCCGCTGATTGACTCAGAGAACGGAAGGATAGACGTTGAAAGCACACAGGTAGGGCTTCCCAGTAAAATATACGTATAAATAAGCCTGGATGGGCCATATTGCATATTGGCCAATTTTGTGGACGGTCAAACTTGTATGCATTTTGTGTTCCCTAGCCGTGTTTGATTCATTTTGGATTAATGTGTCTCATTCATTTATTGTAACACCTATTGATTCAAAATGCTGAAAATGTGTGTCCTACTAGTGTCTGCAAAATGTAATTTACATTAATTATCTCTTTGGATTTTTTAATTTTCTTTACTTATTTTTTCAACGTAAGCACAATTTTCCCATTTTATTGAAAGGGTAAGTATTGAAAGTGGAATGAGAGACGGGGGAAGAACTTGGAGAAATGTTAGCGAGGGGAGGAGAACTTGCAATGCTGCCCATCCAGTGCTTAATTTGTAAATCGTCAGGTGCCGGAACAAAATGACATACAACAGCAAGTCGATTGCGACATGGACTCAGGTGCCGGAACGCACAGGAAAACAAGTAAAAACGACCCAACGAGTCCTGCACGGGTCCGTTTTTTGAGAAGCACAGCACCCGTACCCACCCACTAACGGACACATTTGGATTCCCTGAATCCCCTGAGCACCGACCGCCGGGGAGCTCCCGGAGACTCGTCCCGCGGGATCGGGGACCCCTCACTGTTTCTCCCGCTCCACTCCTCTGGGATGGGTTAAATGTATCTCCTCGACAAGTTTTTATTAGTAATACGAAGTGAACCGGGCCCGCTGCTTGCCAAAAACGGCAATAGCAGACAAATACTTATATCCACTTGTAGTCGGGCACGCCCGTTCCCCAAACAACAACACAGACAGCCGGAAAGGCATGCCAAGGACCAATCACAGCTGCTTTTTCTGCCGCCCGGCATGGTGTGTAGATCAAAGCACAAATCACAGACAAGTTAACATTGAAATTTAATAAAGACGTGTATGCAGATTTATATGAAGATATATTATTAGAACAAAGCCCATCAATGTATTTATTATATTTTTTTATTTAAAAATATTAATATTATTCACGAGAGGTGGCGAATCAGCCCAAATAGGTCCTGGAATGCAGGGGGGGTCAAAATAACGAGGTGGGGGATCCTGTTCCGGCATGTTCCAGCTCAAATGAACCCCTGTGCCCATCCCTGTGAACTAAGGCACAGGCACTGTATATATGCTGGATGCGGGTGTCTTTCTGACTGTGTCACAGAGTTTAATGTTTAGCCTTAATTTGAGGCTCAACATCATCGTCAATCCTGTAGTCCATCCAAGAGTGAACAAGGTGCAGGCTGAGTGACACCCTGCAAATTTGAGGCTAGGTTGCCATTTTAGGACAGGTCAGTCCCAAAATCTAATCAATGGCTGTGTCCGAAATCGCTCCGTATCCCCTACTCCCTACCCCCCATATAGTGCACTCACTTATAGTGCACTCAACAGCAACTGCCGAAATTTCAGACATGCGCCGTCACAATTATTATAAAATATAATTATAAAAAATATAATTATAAAACAATCATCACAAAAAGTCAGAAGTACTTACATTTATAACTATTTGCCGTAGTCTGTCGCTATTTACTCCAGCTGTGGCATTTTTTTAATGTTTAGGTCATTTTTAACACGTCTCGCAATGCATTATGGCTTATATTGCTCCGTCTAGGGTACATCCGATGCTCACTACATTTTGCGGTGCATTGTGGGATACTTTCAGTGCACTATCTAGGGTACATGGAGAATTCGGACACCCCTACAAAACGGCGTGCACCCCATATAGTGAACTATATGGGGGTTAGGGAGCAATTTCGGACACAGCCAATGGCGAGTATGTATTTTTTGTAATCAATTCCCTCGTCTTCAAGTGAAGTGAATCAATAAGAGGGACAGCTGCTATTTGCTGCTGGTCAGCAGCTGTCGAGAGTGTTAACACGTGGCTCCATATTGGAAACAAATTCACCTCAAATCCCACTGTTGCCATAGTGACCGATCCTCCGCTCCATTCAGGCATTGCTGACAACAAGGGCCTGCTACGTCTCTGACCTAATTGTGGACCCTCCGTCTCCAAACAGCAAAAAACCTGTAAGTTTAAAGTTTTCTTTTAGCGCCATTTTCTCATTTTATTCACAGTGTTAGTGTGAAAGGGGGATGGGAGAGCGGGGACAAGTGGATCCAGGTCCTTTCGGTGTGGAGTTTACATGTTCTTCCGGTGTTTGCATGGGTTTTCTCCAGGCATTCTGGTTTCCCCCAGCACCAATAACATGTTCTAGGTGTGGACAGGTATTGAAAATTAGCACTTAAAATGAAAAAAAAAATGTGAATGTGAAACGGTCATGTAATTTTAGTTTGTAAATTTACTCAATCCCACCTTCCTGTTTGTCCCGCTGCTTTGTGGGAAATCCCACCCTTTCTCTGATTGGCTAGTACTTTGCGTTGTGTGTGATATTTAACTGCAGCTCCCCCTGTCGTCTTCTTACATCTGTTACATGTATATCAATCACAAAAGAGCCACAAAGGCTATGTAGGGTAGATTGCCCTGGGCCAGTGACTAATGTGGGGCGCCTAAGTTCCAGTGGCTCTGGCACTTCCATAAACTAATGGATGTCTGTGATACTATGGTAAAAGGAAACTATGGTAATGTGTCTATCATTAAGTTCAACGCTACATTTTACTGTTCCACCATAGGCAACTGACTGTCCCACATTAGGAAGCTGTAAAAAGGGCCCTCATAAGGGCACCCTTCATAATTATTAAGGTCAATATAATAATTGTCAATGCAGAGGAATGGAAGTTCAGCTGCGGTTGTATCATTTATTTCTGCTTTGCGTCAAGTTTATTTCAAGTTCAATTTATTGCCACACGGCTAGGCCGGTGGAATTTGACATGCGTCATTGACGTTATGACACTGGTTGTTGCGGGGGAAGTGGAATTCCGCCAAAATTGCGCCACAATTTCCACCTGAGGAACACGGAAGTGTGAAAAAGGTCTATTACAAATCATTCCTGAACTGTAAACAACCACCACTATCGGTCTTACAAATGATCACAAAATCACTTGTAAGCTGGTCAGTGGACAATTGATAGCTGGTCAGTGGACAATTGATAGGTGAACTAACTCTGCGTTGCCACTAGTGCTTTTAACTCTAGATTTTTATAGTTTCATACAATCTTCTTATTCATTTTAAAAATATTTTTAATACGAAATGTTTTATACAAAACACAAGCATGTTTTTTAAATTTCCCCCAGATAAATCACATAAAAAACACAACAAGAAGAAAAAACATAAACACACTCGCTCACACAAACACCCACCTCCAGGGGGTGGAGTTGTCAGAGTTATGGGAGGGAAAATGAGCTTCTTAACTGAATATCATTCTTATTACGGTGTGTGATTACACAAAACTACCATTGGCACCTTGATTATTCACTCTTTTACCCATGCATTGTATACTTGTAGTGCAATAGTGTCTTTTTTTCATTCATGGGTTATCTAATACTGCTCTGGAATGTCTCTGTCTTTTTAATTGTTGTTTTATTATACTGATACAATACGGTCCACATTGCCCTAGACATATGTCTTTCTGGACAGTAAAGTTCATATCATGTCATCTCTCAAGTTATTAATGAGCTACTGCTGTGGCCGAAGGCCAACCAAAAGCCTGTGAATAACACCGAGAATAATCTCATTGACGTCGTCTGCATCATTTCATTTGCTAACACCAAAAAGGGGTTGAGCCTAAAGACGTTCGAAGTAGCGGAACAGGGGAAGTGAGCCAGGGAGTCTTGGATGCTGGTGCCGTGGAGGGACGATGGGTGTCCCACTCTGTAACTGCCTGTGCCAATTGTTGAATTGTCCTGAAGTATGCTGAATAAAATAAATAAAGAACCTGGTAAAATGGCTTTGATGATTTGAAAAATTATCCCATGTGTATTCGGCAAACCGTGACTCGGTGGGGAAACATAGACTAGTATCTTACGTGTTTAGCAACGACCCTATCATTGCTGGTAACAACCCAAAAAAGTGTCCATCCCCCATAATACTTTATTTTCGTGGCTGGCTCTGGCGCAATCGGTTACATAGTCTTGTGCCTGTGGCCTAGTACACGCAGCGTCACAAGATCTCTCTCCCTCACTGTGATTTCCTGCCGGTCCGCTCGTCCCCGCTCTCTCATCCCCCATTCACACTAACGCCTTCAATAAGATAAGAAAATGGCCCATGTGCCAGAAAAAACAACAACAAAAAACAAGTAATTATAAATAATATTAACTTTATTTCCACTTCATTTAATTGAACAGCTATGCAATAGCCCAGGGACTCTATTACACAATTATGTTGAGCAAATATCTGGGTGATGTTGATAACTTTTAATACATAGCAAAGATGGTGCTTTTAAATCATCCACACCCATTCATTTTATATTCCATTCAAAGTTGAAGCGAACCACACGCCCCAATAAGAGACACTCAACCCACCAGTTGGAAACCACCGTGTTAGAAGATCCACACGGAACCACAATGGATTGAAGCATCTTCCTCATGCTGGCACAGATTTCTTTGTGGCTTCCAGTTCACTGTGCTCATTTGATGTTTGCTTGTGTGTGTGTGTGTGTGTGTGTGTGTGTATGTGTGTGTGTCTTTACAGGAGTTGGAGAAAGCTGGATTTCTTAACAAGACCAAGATTTCAGAGGGCGGTCGGAAACTGAGGTGAAGTTAGCGGGCGTGCTGGAAACAACTAAACATGATGGAAGCCTTGATGTCATCAGCGGCTTGTCAATAATGGCCTTGTCTAATATCTGTGTGTTTGTTTGAATGTGTGCCGTTAGGAAGAACTGGAGCCCCTCGTGGGTGGTGCTGGTGGGAAACAGCCTAGCATTCTTCAAGGACCCTAAATCACTGGCGCCCTCTAGCTGGGTAAGAACGGTGTTTATTTTGTTTTCGGTGTTAAAATGTTAATTCCAGAAGGTGTGGTAGCTGACTCCACTGCTGTAGAATTGTATTGTGTTAGATTTCCTTTTGCAATAGGGTGGATTGCCCTAATGTGGGCCCTTTTTTGCAGCTTCCTAATGTGGGATTTGAACTGTTGAACAGTTGAACTTAATGTTAGACGCATTACCATGGTTTGTGGCTTTTACCATAGTTTTACACTCATTAGTTTAGGGAGGAGCCAGAGCCACTGGAACTTAGTGTCCTACATTAAGCAGTGGCCTCAGGGCAATCCACCCTACATGTCTTAAGGATTGCTGACAGCTTAGTGGTACCGTAGCCCATTGCTGCTGTAGGTTAAAGAGATATATTGATCTAAGCTCTATCTACAACTCTTGACTCCAGGGCTGGCTCTGTGGCGCCATTGGTTAGACCGCTTCATCCAGCCCCATACAGTCTTGTGGCTTAGTCTCACAGAACATGCAGCTGTCATGAGGTTTCTTCCCATATCAGACAAAAGTATGCTGCAGGTCTGCTTCCCTGCTCTCTCTTTTCCCCCTTTACACTAACCATGTAAACAAATGGGAAAATGGCGCCGGGGCGGCCTAAAGAAATTACTTTAAAAAAATAACAACGTTAGACTCTTTAGCTAAGTGATACAAACCGTTAGACTAGCCTGCTGGTCTAAAGGTAGGTTCTAAAATTTGACAGAGGATTTGGACAATGGACATGCAATGTAATTTATCAAACATTTACTGGAAAAAAACAATGGCATCATTTTTAACATTTAAAGCATAATTATCCAGCAAATTACGCAATGAAAGGTCAATAATTTCTAATTGCTGTACTTGCCATCGTCAGGGTATTGCGGATAAAAGGGTGAAAAGGGAGACGAATAACGTTTCAACGCATCCACTATATACTATTTGGTTCAGCAGGCCAGATTAAAAAGCTGCAATGGCCCGTATATGATTCGCGGCAATAGTGTACATTCCAGCCTGGCGAGCCAGAACCAACTCATCGTACATGCATCACACATCGCTAGACGGTGAATGGTGTTGCATCCTATGCCGCATGCTCCAGGATGCCGCCTTGTGGATTGCGCTTGCAATCCGGTCTCACCAATCAGTACACTTAAACACTGTTAATAAAACAACGACTGATCGTAACAACATGATTCATATTGGTACACAGTGTATGGCCATTGTCAATATAACATTGTAGTGCCTCTGTTATATTCTGATGTGTTGTGTTATATTATGCTCATGGTCGGCACAGCACAGCCCCCCCTCTGTTTTCCTATAGTTCCCTTCCCACTCTGTACACAGAAGTGTTTTGTGTGACGTCTTACCCAGCAGCATATGGTACTTGACTGTAAATCTCTTCCCTGAGGAGCGTTTGATGCCCTGATTTCCCCTGCCATTCCAATGACTTTTGAGACATTCAATATTCATAATGCATTGTGTTGTCAACAGCCATTAACAAAACCACTCATCTTTGCATCACATATGATCCACCTCCTTCCCTTACAAAGGGAAAGATATGCACACATGGGGTGGATTGCCCTAATGTTGGCCACTGCCTTATTTGTGACACTAGGCTCCAGTGGTTCTGGCTCCTCCCCAAACTAATGAATGTCAATGAAACTATTGTAATGTGTAATGTGTCTAACATAGGTCAAATGTCCAACACTACATTTCACTCTAAAACATTAGGGAACTGACTACCCCACATTAGGAAGCCGCAACAAGTGACAGAAAAACGTTTTGGGTCTGTTCTTACTTTTCATTTCAATGCACACTCTCATACTGATTTCCCCAAATTCCATTGAAAGCAGATTTAACCCTCAGCAACTGGAGGCTAAATTAGGTGGTTCAAAATATGTTTCAAATATCCATGGATAAACTCTATAAAACACAGTAGTTGCCACATATATTTAGGCTTGTTTTTATTTATTTATTTATTTATTTATTTATTCATTTTTTCCCAAAAAAGACATCACCGTCGACCAGGGCTATTCATCTACTTTGCTCAGAGGGCCACATTGTCAGAAATGGGTCAGGAGCTGGAGCAGATGCCGGACTGCACGCCCAACCCCGCCCCCCCCTTCAGTAACCACCGGCCTATTTGTACAGCTTGACACGACGCTAAACCACATTTTCATAACTTAGATTTAAAGTAGCATACTTATCGATGAATGTTTGGAAGTTTTTATATACGATATAAGCATGAAGCTTCTTCAGCGCTATTGCATTAGTTTGTGTGCATTAGGTAGTGTACACAACAGTTATGCTGATGTTGAGTGTACACTGGACGTATTGTTGTTGACCTGCTGTTGGTCCCACTGCTGCTGTGAACATGCTTGTCAAACGCCTTTTTTAAGTCCTCCAGTTCAACTTTGGCGACCCTATCCAGCAGAACACTCTCTCCCTCTGCCTCTTCTCTAACAAAATGAGGATGTCATGGTGGTGATGTAAGGCTTGCTCTGAGAACTGCAGGGCTGTATTGCATGAAACAAGACAATGGCCCCTGGTATTGAACTTAAAAATCAGGCTCAACTGTTTTGGGCAGTACTACATGTACATAGTATCGCTGGGGAAGAGACTCAATAGGGTTGCAGTTTTGGCGGCAGCAGACATTTTGGTGGTAGCGCGTAGAGGGTAGTACCGGTATATGTATATGTATGGTTAAGTGGTATTCCTTACCACTTGACATGCATTTTATAGGTAATAGAAGACAAAGATAATAGAAGACAAGGTTATGCAAATATTGCTCTCTGTCTGATTGCGCAGCTACCACCAAAATGTCTGCACCCAAAAGCCGTGACCTCACCTTTCAACAGCCCTCTTACCTACAATTCCTTTGTTCTTCTTTACCTGGAAATGAACATTTGTGGATGTTGATTATTTTTGACACATAAATGGTTGAACTTTTGGAAAGAAAAAAAATGTCAATACCTTTTTAGTAGTTTTGGAGTCCATGCATCCGTGTCATTTCATGCCATCTATTGAGTTTTTGTATATTTTTGTATAACATAATTATGAACCATCATAACTTTAAACTGTCTTTTTAGTAAGCATTTGGTTGCTAGGGCTGCTGCTACTGCTGCAGAATATGAACAAGGATGCAACCCGAGATACGTCACTTTGAACGTCATTTTCTCATGTGTGCCTCTGAATGTGTGTGTGTCTCGATTAGAAACCAGCCAACAGCTGTCCAGAAAGCAGCGTGGATTTAAGAGGATCTGAGCTGGACTGGGCGGATGATCTGTCCAGTAGAAAGAATGTCTTCAAGGTTAGAATCCAATGTATTATTCAGCCACGCGTCCCTTGTCACAGATAACCACTTTATTAACAGAATACTTAAACACACTTACAGAGGATTAGTTAGAGAGTACACACATGGGATTTAAGTTGGGAACAGTATACTCTCTGGTGAAAAACACACAATAGCGCTAATAAAAATATAAATACAATACAGTAAAATGCAATATTGAAACAAAGTAAGTGGCACCATCAAGGGCAAGTGATGGTGATGATCTGTTGATGATCAAATATTATGTTTTTCAATATCGTAATGATGGGGGGAGGAGGGGCGATGGATCAACGTGTTTAACCGCTCTGCCCCCAATGATTGCTTTTATTGGTGAGTTACTCTGTAAGCCTATTACCGTAATTCCCCCTTGTGGATCCATCTATCTATTTATTTTACCATGTGTGTGTGCTGTACAGCTAAGAACAGTGACAGGAAACGAGTTCCTTCTGCAGTCAGAAACGGATTCTGTGGTCAGGGAATGGTACAACACCATCCAGGGTGTTATCGACCGTCTGGTGGGTATTTTGTCTCTTACACTATTCTATACTCTATTCTCGTTATACCCTTTAAGCCACACCCACACACACATACACACACATACACACACACACACACACAGCTGTGTAACAATGCAATGTAAAATCTAGGGATGTCACAAGATAACTAGAGGTTTGCAGTCAATGGATATTCTCAAAACATGCTAGGAGCATCAATAACCTCCACATTTATACTCCACATTATTCAGTAGCATTTCTGTCGTCATAGACTGTCCCTGTAAAAGATATCACAAGTCAGTGAACCAAGGACAAATATGTTTACGGTGATACAGAGGAGTTGGTATTTTGAGAGTGAAGAAATCAGGATCTGCCGAGACGCACGAGACGGCCACGTAGCAAGAGACAGCGGTATGCGGTGGTGGCCCACGCAAAACCATTACATCCCCTACGCTCTGCACTTTGGGGATATAATTATCAGAGTCAGAGTCATTGATTTCTTCCAACAGTAAATCACTGTCTCCAGATACAGCAACAAGGTACCCCGACATGATCTGCATTACAAGGCTCAGTGGACTCTGTGGTCCATATTAGTGTTCAGTCTGCTATTGCCGAATAAAATGGCTAGTGATCACCTCATGTGATCACTAGTAGTTGAATGTAGGGACAAAGATTGCAAACACATTCTGCCAACACCATTATCCTGTTCTCTTCTGTAAGGCACCAGCCGTGACTCAGGACCATGGATAGCGTTCGTAAGAACTGAAGAAGATCAAAGCTGACTTGTGGCATAATGGTCGGTGGGTTAAATTGAACCCACTGTACTGCGATCTGTCGAGATCCTTAGTGAAGTATGCTCTTCCCTGATCTTAACTGAGTGAATACTTACCTAACTAGCCTGTGTGTGTGCCCTCATTCTGGTGGTGAGCAGTATTATGTCAGCATAGCTTAGCCCAATGGATCCAAATGTGGGTGAAGAAAGAAAAACAAATGGAACCAAGTGATTAGTTACTTCAAACTTCACCTTTGAATCCATAGGGCTAAGTTACGCTAACAAAATACCAATGCACACAGAGGGAGAGCATGCACCCAGGCAGGGAAGAGGGGAACATATTTCAGCATGAATATTCAGTGGTGTCTTGAACTACAAACTAACTACAAATTTTAACATCTGCATCCAATTACGCACCATTGTAACTCTCTCAATGTAGTGTCACAATTACTCCAAGCTCAGTCCGATTGTTTAGGTTGCATTGGACAGATATTGCATTCACTCACTAGACCATCATCCAAATATAAAACTCACATCATCTCATTTTGGGGTCATTTATCAGTGCTTTGCCAAAGCTGACAAAACTGACCCAACTCATCATCTGTGATTTCTCTCTGCGTTAGGAGCGGGAGAATCCACTGGACAATGTGCTGCTGTACTCACAACGGCAAGCAGGAAGTCTGGAGGCTCTCGACCAGCATGGAGATTATGGTGAAGACACCAAAAGCTCCTCCTGTGAGTTCGATGCCCTGCGTTCCTTGCTATAGATGAGTTTGCGCACAAAATACAGGGCTGACATTTTGAAAATATGACTTGAAGTGTGGTACATGTTCTTCTGGGCGAATGATTTGGCTGCATTCACTAGTAAGCCCGTCAAAAATGACTGGAAATGGATGAAGAAATGGAACAGGTTTCGCAGATTATTGACTCATGCAATTGTGAACCATAGATCCGCACTAGAACATTTGGGTGTGGAATAGCACAGTGCAAGTTACCACCATACTTTTTTGTTTTAAATATTTTTATTGAGACAATGTCAGGCAGCCATACAACATCACAAGTTCAAAGAGTGTTTTTTTCCCCTTTTTGAATCCCACCCCTCCCCAACCGTGTGTTCTACCGACCACCATATTTTTAATCACGCAGTAGTAGTTAAATAGATGAGTTCAAAAAATGAGTCAGAATATAGTGAGACAACAGTCTAGAATTCTTACCTGAACTACTACTGTCTATCATCTATCTGAGTTTTTCACCCGAGAGCAGTGTGAATAAATTGATGTAAACTCACAAAGGTTCTACTGCTAATGGCTTGTGTCGAACTAATTCATGGGAGCATACATCTACTATGGACTCCCGTGCAAATACTAATAATATAATGCTACAGCATTAATATTAGCCACACCACCGCCTCATCACTAGTGGACGGTGCTGTGATTGAGGAAGTGGCCACACCGCGGAGTGCTGATTGATAGTCTTCCCTGATCAAACGTGGTTGATGCACGGTGACGTCACGGCTGGGTGGCGGCAAACATTTTGGTGGTAGCACGTACGGTGACGTATACGTACGGTTAAGTGCTATACCTTACTACTTTGCGTACATTGTATCGGACTAAAATAAACGTAGTTAGGTTGCCATCTGCTGGTGATTTATAGCATATTACCATGGATAAATCAATAATGACTTTTAAATGGACAATGTTATGCAAATATTGCTCTCTGCTTGTTCGTCTGACCGGGCTGCTACGACCAAAATGTCTACCGCCCCCAAGCGGTTCATCACGCAATGGCGAGCAATGGCCCATACTCACATATAACCTGAAAATATAAATAAAACAAAAAAGTATGGACGAGTTCGGGGGGTACTTCTGGTGTCTGAACGTCACGCCCGGTGTTAGTTTGCTATGTTTTGGGCAATTTTTCAACATGAATATTCCCTGGGAGCACACACCTACAGGGTTATGTAGAAATTGTGGTGGTAACGTGCTATTCCACGCCCAAATGTTCTCGTGCGGATCTGTGACCCACAAATGCATGATTTAATAATCAGTGCAACTCGTTCCATTTCCTCATTCCTTTTGGAAATACTAGAAGAAGCAGCCAGCCTATTGATCCAGAAGAATTTGTGACCACTCGGTGAGTAACTTAGAGTCGGATTTTGACTGTATTTCATCAATATTTATACAAAATTATGAACGGAACGAGTGGGGTGATGTGTAACTGGTCACAGACGACATCTGGTGGTCGGATTTTGAACTGGCGTGCATTTTATCTGTTTTGTGTGCTCGGACCTCGGCCAAGTACCAGAGTTGGCATAAGCAACAATAAGGCACCGGAAGTGTTCCCGGCGGGACAAAATGCCAGCCCCCTGTATTTCGCGGGTAAACTCATCTATAGAGTAATAAGAGATTGAAATTTACAACATTTCTCTCTTCACCTCTCTCTCTTTCTCTCTTGCACTCTCTTTCTCTGCCTATTTTTTGCTGTATCTCTCTTTCATCCCTGTTTCCCTCCATCCATCCGTCTCGGTATCTCTTGCTGTCTCTTTCTCTCACTATCTCTCTCCGTCACGGCCTGTTCCTCTGGCTCTCACAATCACTGTCTCTCGCTTTGTGTCTCCCTCTCTCTTTGCTGTCTCTATCTCTGCTTCCTCCTCTGCCCTGTCACATCTCTCCTAGTTCCTCGCTCCGTGTCCAGCCTGGAGAACTGTGAGAGAAAGCGTGTGCGGATGCGTCTGAAGAAGCTCATCCCTAAAAGACCTACGCTGAACACCCTGAAGGAGAAGGGCCTCATTAAGGGTGAGCCGCCCGCACCCCATGGGGGATTTTGGGGCGCAGTCGGCGCTATTTTCAACTTAGTCCCTGCGACGTTTAAGGCCCAGCTGTTCTTCACAGAGCTGAAAGTCTGCTCTGATACATGAGAGGGCATGGGTTCAATCCATGGTCAAGGCATGCGTGTGGCGCAAAGGCCTGAATAATACATAATAGAGCTGTTGCGCGTGACGTCACGGCCTATCGTGTACAGTGAAGGCTACTTATACGTACGGTTAAGTAGCATACCTTACCACTTCATGTCCATTATGTAGGGGCAAATACAACGGACGTAGTTAGGCTGCCATCTGCTAGTAATTGATAGCATATTACCATGGATAAATCAATAACAGAAGACTTTTAAGCGGACAATGTTATGCAAATATCGCTCTCTGCCTGTTTGTCTGACTGTGATGATACCACCATAATGTCTGCCGCCGCCAAGCCAAGACGTCACTGTGCAACAGCCGTAAAGACAAAATTTGCTAAAAACAAAAACAAAAAAACAATATATGTTGATTTTAAAAGTATATATTTTATATACACTTTGTGGGTCACAGTAGCTCAGTCTGTTATGGCAATGCACTACAAAGCACACATGTGCTGTGATGGCACAGGGAGTCATGAGTTTGCCTCCCTTCTTCTTTATCCCTTTCCAGCTAATCCTGTATAAACCCTGAAAATGGCCTGAATAGATTGCAAAAAATGTACATATTTATTTACTTTGACTCATCTTGTCACGTTATACAAACTGACAGTCACATTAAGGTAGATTTCTCGTTAGCAACTTTTAAATTGACTTTACTTTAATTGCAGATGTTTAAAAAGTGAAGATTCAAGACAGAATATCATTGCGAATGCTCTAGACATCAACAAAGTTGACCAAACGTCTCAGCGTGATTAAATAGCATAATAAGTCGTAACAAGCATATAAGCATCATGTCATAACAATATGGGGAAAATGTATGCATTGCGCCTTACGTTGTTGTTTTGCTAAAAACGTAAAAAAAATATTGCCATTTTTAGAACCATTTGGACTATTTTCAGCTTCTTGCAGAATTAGCTGTGAAGCAGCGAAGCAGAGGGAGGAGGCACGTGGCAAAGCTGTCGTTGAGGGGAAGCAAACTCACGACTCTCTGCGTACATGTTTTTTGTAGTGCCCTGTGGTGCACAGAATTAATTCTTTCTGATTAAGTGTTAGTTATTACTTCTGCTGAACGTGTCTGATCGCTGTAAACACCGGTGAATAGACTAATAGCTAATAATAATAATAATAATAATAATAATAATAATAATAATAATAATAATAGCTAAGAATGAACAATGTCCACTCGAAAAGGAGGAAAGCAAAAGACAAAAGGAAGCAAAACGACGAAGCGAGTCCGCAGGCACTTTCACGTGGCCAGCACGGCTCGCGCCTGCAGCGCACTGAACAGTCACGTGACCGAGCACCCACTCACGTAAAATGCTGCTTAAGCATTATTCAACATGTGCACAGAGTTTTGTAAGCGCCTTAAAAGAAAACCTCAGCGTCAAAGCAGGAACATATTTGAGCAACACGCAACCACACTAAACGGAGAGCGGCGGTTTTCTGCTCGGTGGAGGGTGTATCATTGAGGCCGGGGCCCCACCACTGGCGGTATGGGTTTGATTCCAAATCGCACACTTCCATCACACAAAACCCCCGACCGCCTCCTCGTGCCCTGTTTCAGATCTGTTGCTCTGTTGTGTAACGGCGCATCGTGATGTATGTGGACGTGTCTGGATATCAGTGACATTGTGATGTCATTAGGAATTTAAACCAGCTCAAATCCAGGGATGTTTAAGAAGCAGTTGTGCTGTCTCCCCTGTGCACATTATTCATGGTGGATTGATGGGGGCCATCATTACAATATTCACATTACAGTACACTATGCCTTTCACTACAAAATGTCACATTTCATACAGTAGGAGCTGGTGGATTGCCCTAATGTGGGCCACTTCCTGATGTAGGACACCTAAGCTCCAGAGGCTCTGGCTCCTCCCTAGACTCAGGAATGTCAGTGAAACTATTGTAAAGTCTAACTATAATAAGGTGTCTAACATTTAGTTCAACTGTTCAACACTACATTTCACTGTTCCACATTAGGCAACTGACAGTCCCACATTAGAAAGTTGCAAAAAATGGGAAATGTAAAAACCCCTTTGCACTGACAATACATTGCTAATCAGCAATCATAAGTTCCTACCCAAGGTTGGTTTACTTTACTTGTCTTAAAGATGGGATGACATCCTGAATATGAAATTGTCAAATTTATGATATTTTGCCTCTAAATGAATAAAAAACATTTTAGAATGGTACAAAATCTCCCAAAAAATGTAATAGTCATGTTTGGAGCTAAAATAAAGAAAAATAATAAATTCACTAAATAATCGAATGTATTAGGTTGAAACTGCATTTTTAAACGAAGAAGAGCTTCAATGTGCAGTCCGAAAACAGACCCTCCACCTACCATCACCATCAGTGCCTATGAATTAGAGGGGCTGGGGAGCAGTGATGGACTTTTTTACTTTTGGAGTACATTTCGCTACTCGTTACATTAACTTGGCTTTAGCGACACCCGTTGGGAACTGTTGGCACATATGTTGATGTCATAACTCACATAATTTTTTGATGTATTGGGCTCTTATTTATTTATTTATTTATTTAATGTATAAGTTACTTGTTTTTTAAATATATAGTTATTTGGCGTTGTTTTCTCTCCGACTCCCCGTCTTCTGTTTCGGGCCGTGCCGCACCCTTAAGCGTCAATTTCATCATTTTTATTGGATAGGGTTAGTGCGAAAGTGGGACGACCCCATGTGGGTCTTGCGGAAATGTCGGGAGGTGAGGGGGAGGAGAACTCGCGATGCTGCCCTGTGCCTGTGAATAAAGTCACAGGCACTATAGATAGGCTGGATGCGGGTGTCTCACCACCTGCGCCACCATCACTAAATACTGTTTTTGTAACGACAGGGAATGATCTCACTGGTCCTGGACTGCGTGGACCGCCTCAATGTGTACAACACGGCTGCACACTTCTCTGAGTTTGCTGGGGAGGAGGCAGCCGAGTCCTGGAAGGAAATCGTAAATCTGCTCTACGAACTGCTGGGTAAGTCCAATGCACTTTTGCAACTCTTTTTATTGTCATTACGGTGACTGTTAAGAAAATGGTACCGTTAGAGCATTTACCGAGGTTGCCGATCTATCCAAAAAGTTGTAAATTGAAGATATGATCCTCTCTCTGTGTCCCACATTGAAGCATCACTGATCCGAGGAAACCGGGCCAACTGTGCTCTCTTCTGCGACAACTTGGACTGGCTTGTCAGCAAACTGGATCGACTCGAAGCCTCTTCAGGTTAGTATGTGCAATGAGAACTGCAAACTGGGGGACAGTTTACCTACAGACCAGATTTCCTGAAGGTTCTGAACCAACCGCTTATCATTGGCTGCGTTTGCAGCCTGAAGGACTGGATCACAGTGAACCACAACCAGTGTGCCTAAAGAGTGGAAACGGAAGACTGCAAAGCTGCATTGAACTTCAAAATAATAAAATAGCATTTTAGTGCCCTATGTGGGCACTATGCAATAGGAGTGGGAAGCAGCCTGGGAGGCTACTTGATGTCCTGCTCTCTGGTCTACCCAAAAATACCATTAACAACCTACAACTCTTACAAAAGTCAGCTGCTTGTGTACTGACTAGGACCAGGGGGGAGTGAGCACATCACTCTTTCTACAAATGCGTTAACAAACTCGGGCCTTCATAATTAACTGATCTGCTTCTACCATATCAGTCCCCACGGACCATGAGTAGTCCGGCACTGGTCTCCGGAGAGGCTGCTTTCACGGAGAAGCTGCTTTCAACTACTCTCGACTGTGGAATTGTCTGCCAGACACATTTCTTTGACCTAGCTTTTTGACTAGGATTCATTTTGTACTGTTCTCTGTTCTGTACTTGTAAACGGTTTGAGTTTGATTTTAATATATGGTGGTCTTCGCAGGCATCTTGGAGGTGCTGTATTGTGTCCTCATAGAGAGTCCTGAAGTTCTGAACATCATCCAGGAGAACCACATCAAGTCCATCATCTCCCTGCTCGACAAACATGGACGCAACCACAAGGTCCCATTCCGCACACTTTCTCTTTTCATGCCTTACAGCTAAAACTGTAAAGTGAGTCTTTTTTTTTTCGACATCAGCGGCATTTTTCCATCCTTATCAACAGGACTAGTCGGAAATGGGGTTTTTTGCGCCATCTCTAGTCCTAGATATGGCGCAAACCCCCATTTCCGCCTGGCGAGCCAGAACCAACGCATTGTCCACGCTTCGCCCACCTCTAGACGTTTGCATTGGGTCTGGTAAAACTAGGGTCGGAAAACGTAAAAAAAAGAAAAAAAACTTCTGATTGAATTCGCACCGACGGCTTCCCTGATCCTAGACCCAATTCAAATGTCTAGCGATGTGCGATGCATGGATGATGCTGGTTGGATGTTGGTTCTGGCTCGCCAGGCTACGCCATCTTCACAGTTGAGTATCGTTACATTTGTTGTCTGTGTTGTGTAGGGATACGTTGGGGGGGTTACCCTCGCGCAGGGAACGATGGCCGCGTCTGACAACGAGCGAGGCGGTAGACGCGGGAGTTGAAACGACTGCCGCACAGGGCACTCGCAACACTTCATCCACACACTACACACACACACACACACTTCAACACTCCGTGGGTGGGGGCAGGTGTGTGCTCGATGCTCGCAGCGAGAGCCAGCTGAGTCACCGTAGCGCAGTCAACTATATGGGTGCAGCTCTCCCCTGCCCTCCCGGTGGGAGGCACAGTGCTCTCTCCATTTGTGAAGCGCGGACGGGCCGCTTGTCACAAGCATCAATTCGAATTGAAACACCGCTGGAACGCGGGCATATTTAGAGTATTCATGCCGCCCGTGACAATCGTGACCGAACTCCAATGGAAAAGCACCGTTTTATCACCCATTCGCACTCCGTGTCGCGTCGCCCAACCCGACCGCACCCACAGATGGCCTTGCCCGCTGCGGGGCACCACCGCTACGGTCCACTACACCGGCGGCAGCAGCAAATGCAGCACCACTACCATGACACATAAACACACACACACACGATTCCGTAAAACAATGTGAGTGTCGAAGGGGGGCGTTGTTGGTAAATATAGGCATAGTAACGTCTAACGAGTAACTTATCGCTTTAGAAAAAATGTAACTAGGAGCGGATCACCTGTCAAGGGGAACGCGTTAGTTTATAAGGTTGCTCAAAAAGTAATCCGTTAGTAATCCGTCCATTATTATAACGGATTACTCCCAACTCTGGCCATTTCTAGTCCTAATGTGACTGTAATCAATTGTGTGTGTGTGTGTGTGTGCGCGTGTGTGTAGGTGTTGGACGTCTTGTGTTCACTGTGTGTGTGTAATGGTGTTGCTGTGAGATCCAACCAGAACCTCATCACAGAAAATCTTCTTCCCGGCCGGGACCTCCTTCTGCAAACCAACATCATCAACTATGCAACGAGGTCTGCAGTCAATTGTTATTATGCACACTGTGGGAAGAAGCTGTTTCTGAACCTATTAGGCTTTGTGAGCAGGGCTCGAATGTGGCCAAATTTCACCAAATACCACGTTTCCATTCCAGCATGCGGCCCAACATCTTCCTGGGCACGTGTGAGGGCTCCACCCAGTACAAGAAGTGGTACTTTGAAGTGATGGTGGACCAGGTGCAGCCCTTCCTCACTGCACAGCCCGTGCACCTGAGGGTCGGCTGGGCCCTCACCGAGGGCTACAGTCCTTACCCTGGTGGAGGCGAGGGCTGGGGCAGCAACGGGGTCGGGGATGACCTGTACTCCTACGGCTTTGATGGGTTACATCTATGGTCAGGTTAGTGTCTTACCGTTGCTAAACACTTTCCACAGACCTGTCTCTTATGTCTTGGATTTTGGAGATTGGGTAATCGCCGTGATGCTGGGGGAAATCAGGCACAAAGCGAGACCTCCAAGATACTCAATGTGATATGTTTATTCACATAGGACTGGGTCACAAAGAGGCAGGTCGCCTATTGGCTCACTGCTTTTATAGACAGAAACACAGAACCTTCCAGACATGTGATGTCACAACGACAGGCTGACAGCCACCGGCCAGCCCTCAAGTGAGACATGTGTCAGAGATTACATCAGCTTACAAAACTTGAACAAGTCCTGTATAAAGCTTGATAAATCCATTAATGTGGGGTCACCACAGGATCTCTTTTCAATCAAGATGGAACTTGTTTCAATTTAATTCAATAGTTTATTTGTCAAGGCAACGGAATTATGTTTGTAACACTGCAATTGCAAAGGTACAATCCCTCTCTCTCTCTTTCTCTCTCTCTGTCTCTACATATATACACAGTATATATCCACAGTATACTGTGTAAATGTCATCACTCGACAAAAAAAGCCAGGTTTGGTTATTAAAACAGACAAAACGGTCCAGGCCAAAGCAGTGACATCTGTGTCAAGTACACACAGAGCCAGACACACACACACACAAAATGTCAGTCTGTGTTACAAAGACACCACCATAAAACCTTTGCCTACACCCAATATATAGAAAATAGGTACCATACAGCGATATTTCACAATCACACACTCTTTAGTCTTCACCAAGAAAACACGTAAATATGGTGACCGAGCCACACAATTTTTAGAGTAGCCTGCAGTTAAAAAAAGAAAAAAAGAACAAGAATCCAGCAACAACAACGTTGTTGCGCAACATGTAGCGCAACAACCCATGAAATGGCCTTACCATTTCATGGGTCTGTACTCTGGCAATTATTAACTTTAAATCCACTCGGTTTAACACAGCCATCAATTTACATTGCTCTAATTGTAGGATTTTATTTAAAAAGTGACATCAAATCACACGAGAACACAACTGAATTATTAATTTTACTGTGGCAGAGATCTTGCGGGAGTAGAAAGGATGACGAAAAGATACAAACTACAAGAATATGCTCAACAAATGTTTATTTTCCATATTACTAGAATAATACTCATATTTCACATGAATATGAGTATTCCTTACAGATTTCCACAGTATACAAGTTATTGAGTATTTTACTGTGAATTCCCTCTTCTGGGGATTCTATTAACATACCCCACTGATTGACAGTTTATTAATTTATTTATTTTCATCTCGGCAGAAGGTCGTTCATCTCTCCCAATCCCTTTCTCCTCCTCTGTCAAATGAGTTCTGTCATTAACAATTCTAATACTATCCATAGTGGATGGCTTAGTACAAGTCTAGCTTGGTAGAGGGCATGGGCAATCAGGTATGGGAAGACACTTAGGTAAATTGCTAGTATATCTCTTCAACTAAAATCTAAAATAAAAATTATTTCTGTAAAGCGCCTCGAGGCAACTTCGATCGCTGCAAATGTATCCTGGCACTGGCTTGGAGCAGTGCCAGTCTAACCCACTGAGTCACGGAGCCATACATGGTCTCATTGATGTGGCACCAGCGTGAGATAGCTTCCCCTCCTGGTCATGTACTGCACGTCCACTCGTCACCGCTCTCTTTCCCCCCTTTCACACTAACTGTCAAGAAAACGAGAAAATAGCGCTTGTGCAGAAAAATAATAAAGAAAAAAAAAGTCAAAAATGAAGAAAAAAAAGAAGTCCAAAATGTAACTTGTTCAACATCCTAATGCTAACATGCTAATGCTAAAATGCTAGTGATAACATGCTAATGCTAACATGCTAGTGCTAACATGCTAGCGCTTACATGCTAATCCATGTAGACTCAGGTCTGTAACATAGGAGCGACTTGTGTGACAGGCCGCGTCCCACGGCACGTGGCGACCCCGGACCAGCACATCCTGAGGGCCGAAGACGTGGTGAGCTGCTGCCTGGACCTCGGTGTCCCCAGCATCTCCTTCAGGATCAACGGACACCCAGTGCAGGGCATGTTCGAGAACTTCAACCTCGATGGACTCTTCTTCCCTGTCGTCAGCTTCTCAGCAGGCGTGAAGTACGCTCAGGGCCAGGGCTTGAAAATGAAATTATTTTTCAAACGTTCCGTTCTGAACGGTTTAGGGAGGCCTATGTTTAACGTTTTCGTTCTCGGAACCGTTCCACTATCAAAATATCGGTCCTGAACCAGTCCGGAACGCAAAGATTTTGTTCATTCTTAAAGTTCCTTATATTGTCCAATGTTAAGTTTAGATATAGTTTATAGAAAATATATTTGGTGGACTTTCAAACTTCAGTGCAACTAACTATATTAAGGTGAAAAGCGGGTTTAAAACACCATTACATTCACTTCCTCGTCTGTCCACAAGATGGAGCCCCAGATGCATGGGGCTTGATGACTGACAGTGAAAGTTGGATGCACAACCGGAAATAGTCTTCCAGACATAGGGTATGTTAAAATATATAGCGAACGAAAAAAATGTTTTTATCCGGTTTTGTGGATTTTATAATGTTCCATTTCTGTTCCGGAACAGTTGAAGAAATATTTTTTCGTTTCCGTTTCCGCTCCTCATAAAAGTGCATAAAATTCTGTTCGTTTTCGGTTTTCGTTTCCGCTCCTTGAACCGGTTCGGAGCCCTGGAGAGCCCCCGATTCTTCATCCCAGTTTCCGATTTGATCCTCTGATTTGGTCACTCTCTCAACAATGAAAAACGGCGCGTTACGAAGCAAAGCTTCATTCAAATCAAGCCCTTCGCCGCCACTCACCCATCACGTCCCGCACGAACTCCGGCGGGGCCCGGGGGTTCCAGGGCTTGGGTCGGGCTGGGATCGGGGCCGGCTTGTCCGGGTTCCGCATCAGCCGCTCCAGCTTGAGCCGCTGCTCCTCCGCCGCGGTCCGGGCGATCACCAGTTTCTTGGGCTCCTTCCCGTCCGGGCCCGGCGAGGACGGAGCCCCGGCTGGCTCCGAGGAGGTCGCCATGCTTGCTGCCAACACTTCCGGCAACTTGAACTAAGCCGGAAGCGGTGAAACGCAACGTCCGATACCCCTTTTTTGGATCAGTGCTTTATTGCACACATTTACACAACAAGCATGGCAGAAATTACTTTTTAAAATTATGCTTATTAAAGCAAACAAAATGGGAGTACAATGCAAGGCACAAAAAAACCCATATATAAATACATCAATAGGGCTGTTGCACGGTGAAATATATGTACATTATTTATAATATATATTATTTATATAATGTATATACTTGTATTATTTATATTTATATACACTATATGAGTTTACTCCAGAAAGAAAAATGCATAAAATAGAGTAGTAGTAGTAATAACAAATATACACATTTAGAATTGTAAGTTATTTTTGCCATTTTATTTTCTTAGCCCAAACGGAAGGCAACGTGTCTGTCAGGTGAAAAAATAAAAATGGTTGCTAATGAAAAAGTAACTAACTTGCTCATTCATTATTCAGTGAAATATCTTATTTTCTATTGTATATTCATAATTGATGCTAAACTAAAAAAATGTGTTTTTTTTCTCCAAAAAAATCAATTAGAAACATGTTAATTGATTACAAAAATATTCAATTGTTGCAGCCCTTGCTTGTTAAGTTGAATAATGTCTATTTATTCACTTCGTGGAGGTGTTTTTCTTTTAATTAGTACGTATTCTGAATGAATTATATTCAAACATCCACACAAAAAACATTTTTAGTTGCCGTGGCTAAAACGCATCTAATTGAGAAAAGACAAGTGTGGACATTATCGTTAACAGGATTTGTAAGGAGATCCCTTATATATTAGTAATCTTAAACACTTTTAAGTTGCATCTGAAACCTAACCTGACTGATGATCCCAAAGACTGCCCACTAATAGTTGAAGGATTTAAAGAACCGTCCAAGGTAAAAAAAATAAATACTCCAAGTAAAGAATTCACACAATTCTTTAACTGACTTGTAAAACATTTTATTGTTAAATCAATTGAATGTGGCACGAAAATATATCGACAATATTCATGAACGTTAAATAATAATAATAATAATAATAATAATAATAATAATGAGTAGTTGACACTTCAAACGCGGCGTTACCATAAAACAGGTTTTACATTTAGCCACGTTTCAAACGCATCCACACGTTTGTAGGAGCGATTGTCGGAAAATCTTTGAGCACGAAGACACTGGAGGAAACGACACAGGCAGGTGAGGTAGAAGACACACGGGCGTGGTCAGGGGGGGGGGGTCAGTGAATCTAACAGAAGACATAAGAACTTCTTGCGTTTAGCTAAACATGGTTTGGTGGCACTGGTGCTTGGGCAGAGTCACTACGAAAATGACCACAGCAAAGGGTCTCTGCCAATGTCACAAACCATTGTGAATGATGAGTTGGTCCTGGCTAGCCAGGCTACCAAAGATCAGTCTTCTGCAGTGCGCATGCACCCGAACAAATGCAAACGATGGCGATCATGAGTTAACAACCCCATGAACCGGGTCACACAGGCTGTTCAATGTTCTGTTTCTGTAAAAGTGCTTTACAAATGAAGTTTGAGTTTGTTGTTGAGTTGTGGTGCCAGTAAGAGAACCTTTGCTGTCCAGCCGTACCCCAAAACCATCAGACATCGTACAAGATGCTTTTTCAGGTTCATGACAAAATGAAAATGATTGCCCCACCACGTCTAATAATTGGGTTAAACTTCACACCGAACGCTCTGGTCAAGGACATTGTTCGAACTTCTGGGGGTGACGTAACGTTACATCCTAAAAAAAAACGAAACTATGATGATTTTCACAACACACTAGGGGAGCAGGTGGGAGGACGACGAGAAGATTGACCGCAACACCTTTAGCGTGAGGGAGTGACAAACAGTGCACGGTCTTGTAGTTTGCTACAAAACGCATTAGTTCGGCCATTGTCCAGAACTGTGGCACGTTCCACTTATGACGCATAGTCTGAGGCCACTTTGGAGCCGCGTCCACAAACGCTACTTGCATTCAGTAAAACCTCAGACAAGAACTGCTCAAGATGTAGCCTGGCAAGCCCAACCAAACATATTGTACACACACTTTTGGGTCTGGAGTCCATCGACTAAAAAAAATCTGATCCTCAGCTCAGATTCTGCCGACCAATCAGAGCCGTGTTGAGGCGGGCTCTCTGTGAGACGAGATGCTTCCTACTCACTTGTCACGCCCAGGGCTCCGAACCGGTTTAAGGAACGGAAATGAAAACCGAAAACGAATGGAACGGAAACGGAAACAAAACAGGATTCAAATGTTCCGGAACAGAAATGGAACATTATGAAATCCACAAAAACGGTTAAAAACGTTTCTTTTATATTTTGACATATGTTGTGCATCCATCCAACTTTCACTGTCAGTCATCAAGCCCCATGCATCTGGGACTCCATCTGGGGACAGATGTGGAAGCAAATGTTTTAAACCCGGTTTTCACGTTAATACAGTTGCACTGTTTTAAAAGTTTGAAAAGCTACCAAATATATTTTGTATAAACTATATCTAAACTTAACATTGCACACTATAAGGAACTTTAAGAACGAATGAAATCTTAGCGTTCCAAACTGATTCAGGGCCGATATTTTGCTGGCGGAACGGTTCCGAGAACGAAAAGTTAAGCATAGGCCTGCCTGAACCGTTCGGAACGGAACTTGGAAAATAATTCAGTTTTCAAGCCCTGGTCACGCCTACTGTGCTCTGATTGGATAACTCTGTTTTTTTAATAATAGGGGGAACACGGTGGCCGAGCGGGTAGAGAGCACGTCCTCCAGACCACAGGTCGAGCAGTGCAGCAGATTCAAATCCCCTGTCCAGGTTTTCTGCAATGTCCCCCACCCCCCGACTCTTCATCCCCGTTTCTGTTTTTATCCTGTTTTGTGGATTTCATATTGTTCTGTTTC
>OMKY01214023.1:0-25247 GCA_900302395.1 Bregmaceros cantori | reverse complement strand
GTTAACACAGAGGTCATGTTAAACAGAGGACTGGTTAACACAGAGATAATTTTAAACAGAGGACTGGTTAACAAAGAGGTCATTTTAAACAGAGGACTGGTTAACACAGAGGTCATTTTAAACAGAGGACTGGTTAACACAGAGGTCATTTTAAACAGAGGACTGGTTAACACAGAGGTCACTTTAAACAGAGGACTGGTTAACACAGAGATCATTATATACAGATAAGTGGTTAACACAGATCATTCTATACAGATGAGTGGTTAACACAGAGATAATTTTAGACAGAGGACTGGTTAACACAGAGGTCATGTTAAACAGAGGACTGGTTAACACAGAGGTCATGTTAAACAGAGGACTGGTTAACACAGATATCATTTTAAACAGAGAACTAGTTAACACAGAGATCATGTTAAACAGAGGACTGGTTAACACAGAGGTCACTTTAAACAGAGGACTGGTTAACACAGAGATCATTCTATACAGATGAGTGTTTAACACAGATCATTCTATACAGATGAGTGGTTAACACAGAGATAATTTTAGACAGAGGACTGGTTAACACAGAGGTCATGTTAAACAGAGGACTGGTTAACACAGAGGTCATTCTATACAGAGGACTGGTTACCACAGAGGTAATTCTATACAGATGCCTGGTTAACAGAGAGGTCATTTTAAACAATAATAGTAATGGTTACAATTAGGGACGAGATCGTGACGTCACAAGCTTCCAAAAATCTGCCCGAGTGAGCAGTAGCACCTCCTCCATTCATGGATACACGTGGTATTGTTTACATTCCTGTACGTGCACGGCGCGCACGCGCTGCTGAAGGCCGACATGCCTGGGAAGCTGTGTCATCAAGGCTGTGGAGCATCATCGTGCAAGAGTTACATTTCTTTCGTTTCCACAAATGGAACCTCAAGTTACCGCAATCCGACGAGACGAAAAGACGGTGACGACAAGACGACTGTGTTCGCTAGATTTCCATTCAGGTTCGTCTCAAATTACCTAAAATATATGTCAAATAAACATCTAGTAGCAGTAGTATTTCAATGTTGCTTTTCCTTCACACCGAGTTGATGCGTCCGAGATGCCTCACGACGCTGCTTGAAGAACCATGTGACGACGTAAGGATCAACGGGGTGGCACCAACTTGTAGCTTAATGGAACGTGATGGTGCGCACAGCGACAGCAGTTGACAAGCGAACTGGGAGCGGCTGTTGACATTCAAGGCTGCTCCTACTACGTATAATGAGCTCCTCCGCAACCAATGCGATGAGCTTGGAAGCGGACTCAAACAAGTGACGTAATCGCTTGCCCCTAATACTGATGTGCAGGGACATTGTCAGTAGCAGTGTAGCTGTTTTAGTGTTATCCAAAAAAACGATTAATCGGCAAAATAATTGATGGTCAAGGATTTCTTTTGTTTCAGCTCTCGTACTCACTGCGTGGCCCGGAGCCGGTGTCAAAGTAGGAGAACAGCGAGTCCAGCTCGTCTGGACAGAACAACGAGTCCCGTCGGAACTTTGCTGCTGCAGCTGCTGCTGGGAGGTCAAAGAGGTCAGAGGTGAAACCAAGAGCAAAGAACAGCTGGAGTTCTTTCAACGTGGGCTACAGCTAGATACACACTTTGGGTCTGTTCCACGTCACACACTTCAGCACTTTGTACACTTTGTGTGAAGTGCTGTTCCAATGGAAAAGTGGTAAAATGAAGTGCACCACAACATGGAGCCAGTAGAACGGACTACAAACAGAACTACAACATGGAGCCAGTAGGACGGACTACAAACAGAACTACAACATGGAGCCAGTAGGACGGACTACAAACAGAACTACATGTTAAACAGAGGATCATTTTAAACAGAGGACTGGTTTACACAGAGGTCATGTTAAACAGAGGACTGGTTAACACAGAGGTCACTTGAACAGAGGACTGGTTAACACAGAAATAATTCTATACAGAGGACTGTTTAACACAGAGATCGTTCTATACAGATGAGTGGTTAACACAGAGATAATTTTAAACAGAGGACTGGTTAACACAGAGGTCATGTTAAACAGAGGACTGGTTAACACAGAGATCATTTTAAACAGAGGACTGGTTAACACAGAGATCATTCTATACAGATGCCTGGTTAACACAGAGATCAGAGATCATTTTAAACAGAGGACTGATTAACACAGAGGTCATTCTATACAGATGCCTGGTTAACACAGAGGTCATTTTAAACAATAATAGTAATGGCTACAATTAGGGCCTCGATCGTGACGCCACACGCTTCCAAAAATCTGCCCGAGCGAGCAGTACCACCTCCTCCAGTCATGGTTACACGTGGTATTGTTTACATTCCTGTACGTGCACGGTGCGCACGCGCTGCTGAAGGCCGACATGCCTGGGAAGCTGTGTTATCAAGGCTGTGGAGCATCATCGTGCAAGAGTTACATTTCTTTCGTTTCCACAAATGGAACCCCAAGTTACCGCAATCCGACGAGACGAAAAGACGGTGACGACGAGATGAGTGTGTTCGCTACATTTCCATTCAGGTTTGTCTCAAATTAACTAAAATATTTGTCAAATAAACATCTAGTAGCAGTAGTATTTCAATGTTGCTTTTCCTTCACACCGAGTTGATGCGTCCGAGAAAACAGAACTACAACATGGAGCCAGAAGAACGGACTACAAACAGAACTACAACATGGAGGCAGTAGGACGGACTACAAACAGAACTACAACATGGAGGCAGTAGGACGGACTACAAACAGAACTACAATACGTCAGTGCATATGACGAGTGTGCATTGTATTGTCCGCGTTGTCAATGCCAGTCCGTCATTTCCGCTACATAGGCAACATGGTGGCCGCTGAGTGACAGAGAGAGATGGCGAGAGATTCTTCAGTGGCGTCTTCCGTGGCGCCTCAACGGTCAGCCAGACTACGGGAGTGATGATGATGATAGGTGATCAGGGGTACAGCTACCTACCTGCTGACAGGTTAGCAGGGGAGGGCATGGTGGCGCTGCCGTCGTAGCGGTGGTATTTCCGTGCCTTGTTGGGCGCCCTGAGAGAGCTTCGACCTTGCTGGTATTTCTTGGCAACCCAGGGGCGGGACTTCCTGTCTGCCTCGGCCAACGCCAGCGTGTCGCTGCCGCTCATCTTCTTCAGGTAGCGCCGCTCCACGTACTTAGCCTTGATCCAGGCTTCCTTCTCTTGTCTGGAACAACAGACGCCAACATTAGCCCCGTAGATGGACACTTTATTGGATCTGAATTTAGGCGGATCAAATATAATCTGCTTCACCTGTATACTTGCCAATCAGATCCATATTCAGGCCGTGTTTACATGGTCAGAGTATTTTGGATCGGACGCTTGTTTGTCTTGAACGCTTTGGAATGGAATCCCAAGTTGCCACAATCCAACGAGACAAAAAGATGCCACCTTGCTTGGCTACTGTTGGACGAGAAGACCTTACCATCGACTGCATTCCGGACGGGATGAGAGTGTGTTCGCTATATTTCCATTCAGTTTCCATTCAATTTACCTAAAATATTTGTCAAATGAGTATCTAGTAATCTAAGTATTTCAATGTTGTCTTTCCTTCGCAGTTGGTGCGTCCGAGATGCCTCACAGCGCTGCGTGTAGAACCATGTGACCACTGACCACGTATGGACCAATGGGGTGGCCGCATTATCTCGGAGACACCAACTTGTAGCCGAATGGAACGTGCTGGTTTGCGCAGCCGCGCCATTTGCCGGCGAACTGGGAGCGGCTTTTCTGTAAGTGGTTGACATTCGAGGCTGCTCCTACTACATATAATGAGCTCCTCCGCAACCAAAGCGATGCGTTTGGAAGCGGACTCGAACACAAGTGACGTCATCGCTCGTCCCTAATTACGAGTAACTGTTGCTGCATATAACACTTAAATATCACGCCCTACTCTTGTAGCATATTATGGTTTACTATGTTTACGGTAACTGTTACTCCACATCTTGGCCAACTTACTGCAGATAGCTCATCAAGTGTTGTTGCAATTTACGGCACAGTCCATATTATGCCTAACTGCTAGTGCATATATCTGTGTTACTGCATATTAAGTCCAACTGTTGAGTTAGAAAAACAATTTCCTCCTTGGAAGAATAGACAAGTTTTTGACCCGTTTCCATTTAACTACCCCCGTATATGCTCGCCACTTCCGGTGCCATTCATTTTGCCATGTCTTTGGCTATTTTTCAACAGGTCTAATCAGTGGGAGCACACACCTACCGCGCTATTTTAAGGGTGGTGCTAACTTATTGTGCGTTTTGTCTGTGGCAAATTCATCCATGTTCGTCCACTACGATCACTTTACACAGAGATGTTTAAATGTCAGTTCCCTGTATTTCACGAGAAAACGTGTCTATATTATATACTTTTATTATACTTTTTATTATAAAAGCGTTATGTTGTCGATTAAATGTGTCCAGAATATGCTGTGGTGCCTGTAAGAATCTAGATATTAAAGTTATTAATAAAAGATGATGGGGAGTCTGACCTTGTACTGGACGGTCCGGGTTTCTTGGCTCCCACTGAGTCACAGGAACCCTCGTAGATGTGGTTGACGACTGTGTTGCCCAACTCACACATCAACTGTAGCGACAGGATTGAAAAGTAACATTAAAATATCATGATGTCATAAATTACAGATTTATGGCATCATGAGTTGTCCTTTAAATATCAAATTCAGCCAAACAAGTGTATATGTAGACAGACATCGGACGTGCAGAGAGGAGACTCCTACCTTCAACAGCTCTGGTTCCCACGAGTCCAACGTGAGAGAACGCACCTTGGAACAATGGACGCCAAGACTCCTGGAGAACAATGAATGGACAACAGATGATACAGTATGATATTAATGTGGATTCAGCCCCACAGAATCTCTGGTCAGGAACAACTGGTGCAGATGGCAAAACTCTTGCAATAGTTAAAGTAAATAAACCGCGGTGGGAACACTACAAGGGGGCGCACCACGGTTTATCAAAAAAAGCGCATGGCAAAGTGTGTTGTTTGCGTTATCATTGTGCTTTGAATGTAAAAGTAGTGAAGTCTCGTTTTTGTTATAGACATTAAAAGGAAGCTGTGCGCTGTTGAAAAAAAAAATACAAACTAGAAGAACTCAGATTGCAAACCTGCACCGTAGTGGTAAAAAAAAATTGTACTTTTAGTGCTAGCAGTATGTGTGGCAAACCATTATCAATGTAAGTGCTCAGAGTACCACGATTGCGATTGACCCATAGACTGTATTCCCACCGGCGAACATGCCAAATACATACAAATCAGGCAAGCGTCGCCTGTATACAGGCTGACCAATGGAATTATTTGAATCGCGACGTGGGCGGAGTTTGGTTGTCACTCCTCCATGCCGCTTGTCCCACCTACTGCACTGTGATTGGATAACACGATTTGATTGACACTTTTTTGACATGTTTCGGCCCTGATTTTACCGGACCCAATGACCGTTCTAATCGTGTGCGATGCGTGGATGATTTGTTGATTCTAGCTCGCCAGGCTAACAAACTCAGGTGTTCTCTGACCTGTGAATGCCAGAGCACTGTATACACAGCAGCACGCCCAGGTTGATGGAGGCCCAGCACGGAGCAGACTGTCCACAGTCGCAGCACAGGTCGTTTCCGGGCAGACTCTGCAGTCTCTGTAGCAGACAGTCTCCCCTCGACCCTGCCCGGTCCACGCCCCCCGCCGCACGCTCCGACCCGCCGCGCCCGTCACGGAGATCGCTGGCCGAGTCGATGCTGCTGGTGGACGGGGAAGCGGTGCGCTCCAGGCGCTACACATAAACAGATAGACAACGTTAGAGATATTGTTTTAAAAACACATTTATAGGGGGGTGTGGTGGCAGATGGTTATAGAGCGCCCCCCAGACCAAAGGTCGAGCAGTGCAGCGGGTTCTCATCCCCTTTCCGGCTTTTCTGCAATGTCTCCAGATTGACCCCGGAGGGACCCCGTACTTAATGTCATGGATCTTTGAGGAACATGTGTACATGCTTATGAAGAATCTTCGGTCTTTGAGGTAGGAGGTGAACCAGTTTAGGACAGTACCAGAGAGGCCGACCAGATACCTGAGTCTCTTTAATAAGATGTGGTGGTCTACTGTATCAAAAGCAGGGGTTAGATCGAGTAGAGCCAAGACTGTAAGTTTGTGCTTATCAAAATTACCCCTGATGTCGTTTAAGATCTGCAGAAGGGCTGTCTCTGTACTATGGTTTATCCTAAAACCAGATTGATATTTCTCTAAATGTGCAATTTGTCACAGAGCGAACTGTTGTAAGCGGAATTTAAAACGCTTTGCGTTTTGTGTGACAAATACATCCACATCCGTCCACTACGGTGACTTCACAAAGATAGCTATACAGACACAGGAAGTGTCTGTATAGCTTCTTTGTCACGGCGGGGAGTGCAGTCGGAGTCCAGGGCAGACCACGGAATCCCATTCTCCAGCCGGTGCCCCGTCGTGCGCTGCCTGGCGATGGCGGACGGGCGCCTCAAGAGTCGCACGTTGCTTATCGGTGCGCGGATCGCCGATTGGCATAAATGTATTCCACTTCAAAATGTATTCTGATCCATTCTAAGCTGATCTGGAGGATACATGAGCACGTTTGGATCCACCTATAAGCGGATACAAGTCGATCCACCTATAAGCGGATCGTAATTAGGCGTTTTGGAACCATGCAAACAGGGCTAATGATCTCTCTGTATGTGTCTACCTCTGTATAGTAGTTATCAGTGATCTCTCGGTATGCCGAGGCGATGCTGGCCTGCACGGCTTGGATCCAGGCCTGTCGAAGTTTCTCTGACTCTGCCTGGAGCATGCAGCTTCTACACACAGTGAGACAGAAGGTTAGTTAGTTAGTGACTGATATTAACTCATTCCCTCAAATAAAAAATAACTACAGTATCATACAAATGTGTACAGTATACAGTACAGTGCGGGACATAAGTCCATGTCTAACATATTCTGTGCGTCGGCTCTCCTGTGTATGCCACCGGTGCATTTTTAACATAGGCTACTGAAAATAAAGTTAAACAAACTGTTTCATAGAACAACAACATAGAAGATAACGGCATCAAAAAAAGTAAAGCTAGCCTACCTCTGTTTTGTTTCCGTTGTACCGATTGCGATTGACGCCACCGGCGAACATGCAATCTATCGGTAACTTGGTGATCAAGTATGATTGTGTTACTTATAGGCTACAGAAATGCACGAAAAATCACTTCTTCAATTGGTCATTTCCAACAACTCTACAAATCATCCAGATCCGTGCACAACTTTTTCAGTTGTCCTGGCGACAGACAAACCAACGCGACAAAAAACATAACTGCTTCTGCGGCGCAGCCCTGGCGCAGCCCTGGCGCAGCTAACAAGACTTGTTCATAGCGCCACATGTTGAAGGCAGACGTACTTTGTTGGTGAGACAACTTCGAAGCAGAAGCGTCTTTCGTTGTCTTCGCTGGGTTTGACGGAGCAGAGCCTCAAGTCTTCGACGACCACAGTCAGAGCGTCCTAAAAATGAACAGGTAGATATTCATTCATTTGGTTCAGCAGGAGAAAGAACAAGAGTAACAGACACCCAGGATAAACAGCAAGGTATAAGGTATATTTTCCACGTACGCGCACCAAATTTGCAGGGTTGGTACTTGGTAGAGATCCCATATCTCCAGAGCCATGGAGAAATGCAAGGTCGCATTCACACCTGCAGTGTTAAATTCATACTATTGGACTTTTCAGAAAAGTTAATTCTTGGGTGAGAATGCAATGGATTTCACCACCACCCATCACGCAATGTTATAAACACCGTAAAGTCACCTCCTAAGTTCCTATTTATCGGTTTCTAGGCAACACTTTATAGGCAGTAGTTCTCTGGGTAGGTAACAGCGGGTTCAAAAACAGCGTCGTCTATGGGATGAAAAAGGAAGGTGCGCAGCTTTGAAAACAGTGGGAACGCAGACAGAATCAATTACAAATGTAATTGATACTGCACTTCACTGACTGGAGCGGGCCCTACTTAGGTGGTGAAAGTCACTTAAGTAGCTACCTTGTAGCATTGACAAATAGTCAAATCTTCCTCCAGCTTTCCATTCTATGCACACTCTACAGAGCATTTCTTATCTATGGCCAAACAAAATGTAATTTCTCAACACACATTTACCAAATTGACTGTGGCACAGGGAAACTTGCCGACATGATGCCTGCCGAATACGAACGCGATAACATTTACCGTAACCGAATAGCATGGCAACGTACGGGAGTAGGTGCCTTATGCAATGCTTACTGTTGTTATAACCCACAATGCATTGCGACACGAGATGAACTAAATTACAAAAAAAAAGGCGAAAATAGGCGATAGCAGCCGCCCACGGCAAATAGTTATGAAACTAAGTACTTTTGACATTTTGTGATGGTTGTTCAATTTTATAATAAGTTTGATGGCTCCGACTCTAGTGTCCAGAATCTTAGCCGTTGCTGTTGAGTGCACTATAAGTGAGTGCACAATATAAGGAGTAGGGAGTAGGGGGTAGGGGATAGGTAGGTAGCGTCTCCCATAGAGGAGCTTTGATGATTCATTTGACCTTTCACACCTATAAACAAGTTTTCCTGCAAAATCCAGGGGGCTGACATTTGTCCCACCAGGTGTAATACACTCTCTGTGTAAAGTGATCGTAGTGGACGAAAGTGGATCAATTTGTCGCACAAAATGCACAACATTTCAAAATCAACTTACTACATCATCCACCCAAAATACAGGCAAAATCCGACTTGAAGTTACTCACCAATGTGGTCACATGTTCGTCTGGACCAATGGGATGGCTGCTTCTTTTCCAAATTGAATGAGTAAATGGAACGGGTTGCACAGATTATCATGCGTTTGTGGGGCAAAGATCCACACGAGAGCATTTAGGTGTGGAATAGCACAGCACAAGTTACCACCACCCTTTTAAAATAACGCGGCAGGTGTGTGCTCCCGCCGATTAGACCCGTTGAAAAATAGTCAAAGTCATGGCAAAATGAATGGCACCAGAAGTGGCGAGCCTATACGGGGCTAGTTAAGGAAGTAAACCGGAAACGGGTCAAAAACTTGTCTATAGCAAGAGTCTAGTAGTCTAGTTAATATTTACCTTGAGCTTCTTCTGGTAAACCAGTTGGCTGTTTTGGATGGAGAACCATCGTCTGTAGAGAAAACAACTTTTAGACTGACTGCTGGTGTAGAGCAATGATTTCTGTAGGAATTGTGACATCACAAGGGCCTTGAACAGTACAGGCCGCGAATATCCTTTTCGTAGGACGCCATCGCATGTGATGCATCTGCGCATGCGCACAGCGAGTGCGAATCCCCAAAGCGATCCGCTTACTTTGCTAGGGTTAGGTTCAGGTTGGAATTGGGTTAGGTTAAGTTTAGAGGTAGGTGGTAGGTTAGGGATTAAGGATAGGGTTTAGGGTATGTAGTAGGACGTTAGTGTTAAGGTTAGGGGTTAGGGTTAAGGTTATGTAGTAGGATATTAGTTTTAGGGTTCGCGGGTTAGCAGTTAGGGTCCAGGGTTTTGGACCCTAACAAAATAAGCAGATCGTTTTTGGGACACTTTCTGCGGACATGCGCAGATGCATCTCTTCTGATAGCGTCCTATGAAAAGGATATTCGCGGCCAGGAGCAAATAAAAATTCTGCCATTGTGAATTCCGCCATGTTGAACGCATTGGCTCCCAAAATCTCATCAGTTCATAAACTACGCTAGAGCATTGACACACTGAATCTAGGACAGATCCATCCATCTGTTCAAAAGTTATCAAAGTAACACGAAGTATCTGACGCCGCCGGTGGAGGCACACGCAAAACCATGACATACCCTACACTCTGTGTTTCGGAAATATGTTCATATTCATCATAACATGCCAAACTAGAAGCGCTCCGTAGCGGTACAAAAAAAATAGCACTTTTAGTGCTAGAAGTATGTGTGGCAACCCATTATCAATGCAAATGCTCGTAGAGTAGCGCGATTGCGATTGACGCGACCGGGGAACATGCCAACTACCCCAGAGGCCACAGCAACCCAGAAGTCTGGTCAAGTGACTGCGGTAAGCGCCCAGCGATCTATCGGTAAATTGGTGATTAAGTATGAATGTGTTACTTATAGACTACAGAAATGCACCAAAAAACAATCAACGCATCCAAAAACAAACTGCTTTGCAGCGCAGCCCCGGTGCAGGTAATCATAACATCCCTAATTGCGAAGGGGCTACAAGAGAGTATGTAAATGTAAATCTAAAATGTAGTTTATTTATAAGGAGCTTTCCACAACCCAAAGGTGCTTTACATAAATGGAAAACAATAAGTAACATGTTAACAAATCACAGTAAACAAGCAATAATAAAATCCAAATAGTAAAACAGTAGTCTGGCGAGCCAGAACCAATGACTCGTCCACGCATCGCACGCTGGGTCTGGGCAAATCAGGAAGATGCCGCCCGTATACGGGTTGACAATCAAATTATTTTAATCGAGACGTGGGCGGGGTTTGGTTGTCACGCCTCCACACCGCTTGTCCCACCTACTGCGCTGTGACTGGATAACACGATGTGATTTCTTTCATTTTTCGACCCTTGTTTTACCAGACCCAATGATCGTTCTAATCGCGTGCGATGCGTGGACGATGCGTTGGCTCTGGCTTGCCAGGCTAGTCAAACAGCCTGGCGTGTCAGAAGCAATGCATTGTCCACGCATCACACATCGCTAGACGGTTGCATTGGGTCTGGGAAAATCAGGTTGATTGATTGATCCATACCGACGGATTCAATCGGGCAATCAGCGCAGACGTGAGGGGAGTTTGTACGGGCTATGTGAGATGTGAGCGGAGTTTGGTTGTCACATCGCTTGTCCCACCTACTGCGCTGTGACTGGATAACAGCATTTGTTTTGACACAGTTTTTTTTTAATGTTTTCCGACCCTGGTTTTACCAGACCCAATGCAAGCGTCTAGCGATGTGCGACGCGTGGACGATGCATTGGTTCAGGCTCGCCAGGCTATGTTTCTGTCAGGGTACCTGTTCCACGTCTTGAAGGCGTTGCTGGCTCTTTTGAACAGGTAGCCCTCCATGACCACTCCATTAGGAGCGTCCACGTTGAATTCAATTTTAGCCTCGTCATAGGAGAAGTCCTGTAGGACACGCACACAGCTGGATTAGTGCAGATCTGTCTTTGTTGCACCGATCCTCAGATCGGTGCCGATCAGACATCCAAGGATCGGGACTTGTGATTTAGTCCCGATCAGAAAATTTGACAATTGTGCCAAATAGTTTGAGTACTACCAATTTTTGCAGGATCAGGACTATGCATCGGGACTCTGTATCAGGGATCGGGACTCGGTATCGAGACTTGGCACCGGAGATCGGGATCGGCCGATCCTTAAAATTAAAGGACCGGAAGTAAAAAACGTGATCGGTACACCTCTATTTTTCCCCAAAATATTTTTTATTTCAACAACATACTGTCCCATCATCATAATTCACACAATCGTTGATGATCCCAGTGTTCAAGCAATGGCTGTGTCCGAAATCGTTCCTATCCCCTACTCCCTAAATAATGCACTCATTTATAGTACACTCAAGCGAGTGCACCCCATATAGTCCACCATTTTTATAAAACAAGCTCAGTCTGATTAAAATGACTGCTCATTAGCCCTAAACTCACCTGCATTAATGTCTAGTTATCAGGATCAGCAGGTCAGGTTAAGTTGATCAGCAGGTCAGGATAAGATGATCAGGTTAAGTTGATCAGCAGGTGGTTAGAACACAAAGATGAGTTGATTATTGAGAGGTTGATTAAAGACACATGCTACAGACATTAATTAGATTAAACACACAATTAATCCAGATGTTGGGAAAAGGAAATTCTGGACACAGAGAGAAGGCTGTAATAATGACTGGTGGACGGAGATGGCAAGTAACGAAGTAGAAATACTCAAGTACTGTACCCAAGTAGAATTGTCAAGTATCTGTACTTTGAGAATTACTTTTTACTTGTAGATTTTAACAAAAATATTGGTTCTTCTAAGTTCTACCCCTTACTTTCCCCAAAACAGGTTAATTGCTTTTTTTTTTTTTTACATTTTACATTTTTTGTGCAGGGTAGGATCATATGTATAAAGTGAATTAGTCAGTAGGGGGCGCTAATGTACCGACTACAGCTCAGTATAAGTTGATAAGTTAGTCATTTAGTCTCTGGGTGTGCCCTAAATATTAGATAAATTAGACTAGGTTGTTAGTAATGTGTTCAAAGAACAACATTGACAAACTAACATTGAAAAACTGCATTTAATATACACATTTATTTTAGTACTTTGTACTTTATACTTTCAAAAGCCCTTTTGAGTATATTTCAAAGTCTGTACTTTTTACTTTCAGAAATACTTTTTGAGTACATTTCTCTGTCTGTAATTTTCACTTTACTGAAATAGATATTCAGATCAGTACTTTGTAGTCCTAGTCAAGTTGTTTTTTTTACTAATGCATTTTACTAAAGTAGTAGTAAAAGTAGTAGTAATATTAGATATTAGTATGAAAAGGTCACACATTTAGTATATTGGAGACAGAATAGAAGCAATTGGAAAAACTAACACTTACTATACTTTTATAAAATCCAAAGTCATGAATTGTATTAATACATCTAAATACTTACAAATAGAGCTGCAACTGATTAATCGATTAATCGCTGATAAGAAGAAAAAACAGTTTAATCAACAGTTTAAACAGAACAGTTTAATTGATTAATCGTCAGAAAAGATGGCCGATTAATCAATTATCAAAATAATCGTTAGTTGCAGCTCTACTTACAAATATCCAATTCTAAGTTAAAAGCTCATTGTGTTTCTGAACTAAAAACATACTACAACATTGATGTACAACAATAGAGCTGTTGCATGTGGCGTTACGGCTTGGTGGCGGCAGACATTTTGGTGGTACCACGTACGGTGAAGTGTACATATATGTACAGTTAAGTGGTATTATTTCCACTTCACATCCATTGTATAGAGACAAATAACCGTACTATAATCAGTTAATGACAGGCAAAAACACACACACACACAAAGACACACAGAAATAGAGACACACAAAGGCATGTTTGTGCGTGTGTGTCTGTGTGTGTACCCTCTGCTGAATAACAGCGTGCTTGTGTTCCAAGTCTCTCTTCTCCACAGCAGAGTCAATCACCAGCTGGTCCAACTGCACAATACAAACACACAAACGGACACACAGTGACAGTTAGTTCACACCTAATATAAACCAATTTTTAGAGCGATTGGTTTAAATTTGAGGGAGGAGTAGCGTTTAGCAGGGCTTTGAAAACCTTTCCCGAATTGTTTTGTTCCGAACTGAAATGGAATTATAACGTTTCCGGTTATGAGTTCCAATAAAATGAACATTCCCGAACCGGCTAGAACAAAAAAATATTGTTCCCGGACTGGTTAATTTAGCTCCTGTCAGCTGTTTAATGCTATATATGTCTGGGCGAACCCTCAACAACACTTCACTAATGCATTGTAGATTTTATAAATAAGAGTTTTATTTTTAAAGTTATCCCAAAGTGCACAATGGTAACCGCTTGGAACCGCTTGGAACCGCGTGTTCCTGTTCCACAACTTAAAATAATAACCTTTCCGGTTTCGTTTCTGTTCCCTGGAAAATACAAAAAGTTCCAGGTTTTTGTTTTCGTTCCTTGAACCGGTTCAAAGCCCTGGTTTTAAGTGATTTTTACTGAATTCAAAATGGCGGAAAATCTATCCGACGGAAATTGACGTCACATGGTCTGTTGGATTCGGCTTGATCCAAGTTTTTCACCTTCTCAGCTTGGCCCCTAATTAGCATAATTAGAGTTATAATAATACATGACTATACAGCAACTAAGGCGTTTTTAATAGTAGTAAGTATCATGTAGAGGTGTGTTTGTTTTGTTCACCTGCACAGCCAGATTCTTCATGTAGGGATCAATGTCTTCCAGGACGTTGTAGCCCTGCTGGAAGAGGCTGAACTGGGCGCGCATGAAGGATAGAAGCTGCAGAGAAACATGGAAGATATATAGATATTCATTTTGACGTGTCTTTGACTATTTTTCAACAGGTCTAATCGATGGGAGCACAGACCTACCGTGTTATTTTAAAAGGGTGGTGGTAACTTGTGTTGTGCTATTCCACACACAAATGCTCTAGTTTGGATCATTCATGATTGAATGGTCTTTGCAACCAGTTCCATTTACTCATTCAAGTTGGAATTACCAGTGAAGCAGCCATCCCATTGTTTCAGAAGAACATGTGACCACATCGGTGGGTAACTTCAAGTCGGATTTTGCATGTATTTCATCAATACTTATGTAAAACAGTGAGCGAAGCGGGGTGGATGATGTGTAATTTGTCACAGAGCGAGCTGTTGTAAGCGGATTTTGAAACGTTAAAGCATTGTGTTTTGTGTGACAAATTAATCCATTTTCGTCCACTACGATCACATTACACAGGGAAATATACAGACACAGGAAGTGTGTCTGTATATTTTTCCAGTATCCAGTTTTCATTATTCCACAGGAAAACTTGTCTATAGAATCCACAAAAGTATATCACACGACTGAGCACTCCCTGATACACTCCTTATCAGAAGCCTTCGACCAAATCCCTGAGTGGCACACACAAACAAAGACACAGAAAGACACATGCAAACAAAGACACTGACAGTCAGACAAAGACACACACAATGACAAAAACACACAGACACTCAAGGACACACAGACAGACAGGAACACTAAGGCCGTGTCCCAAACACAAGATTGGCCCTTGGCTAGGCGCTCGCCCTAGCCCTTGGAATTTTCGCCCTTGGGTTTTATCTTACTTTTATGTGGCAAGGGTTTTTTGTTCGCTGGAAACTTCTGACCAGGCGCTCTGCTTCCCCGCAGCACCGAGCAACCGGCCAAAACCGGTCAGAAAACCCGGGCCCGGTCTGCTCTGCCAGCAGCACCGAAGTGATTTGATCAAAGCGATCCATCCATAAACTTGCGCTGTCGATCCACAGGCTGATTTTAAGTTTATTTTCTCGTCTGTGGTTCGGTGAATTCACCCCAAAGTTCCACCATGTTTTCAGCCTCAGTGCTCTAGGGAGGTCCGGACTCCCCCCCGACCCCATGGCCTTCGAGGGCGTTTCAAAGGGAGTTTTCTCCCTTACTCCTTAATCCTCGTGAGAATAGGCATTCCCAAGGGGAAGGTCCTAGCCAAGGGCTAATCTTGCGTTTGAGACGTGATCCAAGACTCACACCAACAGACAGTTTGTAACGTACCGCCTCCAGGATTTCAAACTTCTTCTTGGCTTGGAGAACATTGATCTGAGGGAACAGAAAAGATGGAGAGAGTCAGAGAGGAATCAATCTGACCTGCGGGCTTTCTAGCTTGGCGAGCCAGAACCAACGTTTCGTCCACACATCGCACGGGATTAGAACGACCATTGGGTCTGGTAAAACCAGGGCCAAAAATGCGTGACAGCCAAACTCCGCCCACGTCTTGCGTCGCCCATACCAAACTCCGCCCACGTCTCGATTTAAATAATTCAATTGGTCAGCCCATATACAGTCTACTTCTGCCTGGTTTGCCCAGACCCAATGTAGTCCGTCTAGCGGTGTGCGATGCGTGGATGATTTGTTTATCTCTGGCTCGCCAGGCTATGGGTTGTCCTGTCTGTAATAGCCTGGCGAGCCAGAACCAACGCATCATCCTCGCATTGCACATCGCTAAACGCTTGCATTGGGTCTGGGAAATCCAGCCAGACCAAATTGTATGGGCTACGTGAGGCGCGGGCGGAGTTTGGTTGTCACGCCTCCACGCTGCTGGTCCCACCTACAGCACTGTGACTGGATAACACGATTTGATTGACAGTTTTTTTTTTCCGACCCTGGTTTTACCAGACCCAATGCAAGCGTCTAGCGATGTGCGATGTGTGGACGATGCGTTGGTTGTGGTTCACCAGATTATGGGCTCTCATGTCTACTAAAGTTGTACAAAGAAACAGAATGCTGATCTAAAATAGACTCACCACTGAGAGTAGGTCCACAAGTCACTGGACTAGTGCTATTCTAGGTTAATAGTGTCATGTATTGTATGACAGTATAATCAGTGTTGTCCAAGTTCACTTTCAACATGAACTTGTTCAAATTCTTGTTCAGTCCTTGTAAAATGAATGTGCTATGGCCGCAACTAATGATTATTTTAATAATCCATTTGTTGCCGATTATTGAAACAATCAACTAATCGGTTGGATAATTCTTTCCCAAATTCTTACAGTGACCAACATATATACAAACATCTGACACTAACTCATTACATGTAATATTTTCATTGATTTCTTCATATTTGTTTCTTTTAAATCAATTATACCCATTTAATGTTTCATATTTTTTTTATTAATGTTAATTGTGTGGATAAATGGGCAATATCAGAGCAAAACTGTCGACAATAACAATGATTCATTTCTTTGACGATTATCGTTCATCAGATTAGTTGTCGATTAATTTCATAATCGATTAGTCACCGATTAATCGACTAATAGTTGCAGCCCTACTCTGTACTAGCCTCTCGCCCTGCTCTATGGTCTTCCTAAAAGGACCACTGTCCATTTCAGAATAGACTTTAAAATACTTCTACTGGTTTTCAAACATGTTAACAAACTCGGCCCTCCATAATGCTGATGCTTGTACCATATCAGTCGTCGCGGAACCTGAGGTCCAGTTGCACAGGGTTCTTACTAGTTCCACGAGTTAATTCCTAATCGCATGGAGAGGCCGATTTCAGCTCCTATGTCCCTTGACTATGGAACGGTCTTCCGGAGGCCCTCAGGGTCGTGGAGACTGGATGTTTTTAAGAAGAAGCTCAGACACATGTCTTTGATCTGGCTTATAACTAGGATGTTAACGTCATCTGTACATCAGCCTACTGTATGTGTTTGCGTGCGTGTCTGTGTTTGCGTGTGTGTCCATGGTTGAGTGTGTGTCCATGGTTGAGTGTGTGCCAGTTTCCCTGTGTTGGGAGGCTGTGGGCAACATTGTCCGGTTCGATGTTCTGTTTCTATAAAGCACTTTGTGTTGCTCTGCATGAAAAGTGCTAGACAAATACATAAAGTTTGAGTTTGAGTTTTGAGTATAATTTTATAGATTGTATGGACAGTAGTGTCAGGTGTCTGACCTGGAGAACGTAGTCGAGGGCCAGGTGTCTGAAGGCCTTCCTGCTGAGGACCAGGGACTGGGAGGCCTCCTCAGCTTCGTGGACCTTGGCTCTCGGGGCCTGAGCGTTCTTCACCTGAGCCAGCTCCATGTCCTCCCGAACTCTGTCAAAGTGCTTCTTGGTCTCCTTGAACTTACGCACATCTCTGTGGAAAAGACGCCAGGAGGACGTGATCAATTAGGATCGAGCGATCACGTGACTTGTGTTCGAGTCCGCTTCCAAACTCATCGTATTGGTTGCGGAGGGGCTCATTACGTAGTAAGAGCGGCCTTGAATGTCAACAGCCGCTCCCTGTTCGCATTCGACTGGTGCGGCTGCACGCACCTGCACGTTCCATTAAGCTACAAGTTGGAGCCTCCGAGATAATGCGGCCACCCTGTTGGTCCATACGTGGTCACGTGGTTCTGTGTTGTGAGCCATCTCGGACACACCAACTTGGTGCGAAGGAAACGCAGCATTGAAATACTACGACTAGATACTAGACACTCATTTGACAAATATTTTAGGTAACTTGAACAGAACCTGAACGGAAATGTAGCGAACACAACCTCGTCCCGTCCGGAATGCAGTCAATGGTCAGTTTCTTCTTAGCAGCCATTAAGACAGCATCTTTCCGTGTCGTCGGATTGCGGTAAGGTTCCATTTGGGGAAACGAAAGAAATGTAACTTGTGCGATGATGCTCCACAGCCGTTAACGCAGCGATTCCCAGGCATGTCGGCTGGGAATGAAAAAACGACCACTCCACGTGTACAGGCTTCTCCTCTGCTTCAAAGTTCCACGAGTGACGTCGCGATCTTGTTCCCAATAAAACTTGATGCACAATCTATATTTCACTCCGTATGCAGCAGCGTGCAGGGAAACTTAACTGAGAGAAAGGAACAGATAGCGCAGGGTTGATCCTGGGGGTGCGCGGTGGTCGAGTGGTTAGAGAGCGCGTCCCCCAGGCCGAGCAGCGCCGTGGGTTCGCACAACCCCTTCGGCTTTGCTGCAGTGTCTCCCCACAACTCTTCATCCCGGCTTCCAATTTAATCCCGTCACTATCACTCAATAAAGAATGAAAAACTTGAAGAAAAAAATCATGTAAGTCACAGTGGCAGGTGGAAGGAAGAGAGGAAGACAGAGAAAGCGATGGGAAGATAACATCCAAGAGTGGACTTTAAGCACTCAGAGATTTCAAACCTGCGCCGTAGTGGTACAAAAAAATAGTACTTTTAGTGCTGGGAGTATGTGTGGCAACCAGGGCTTGAAAACAAAATTCCGTTCCGAAATTCTGTTCCGAACAGTTCAGGCAGGTCTATATTTAACGTTTTCGTTCTCGGAACTGTTCCACCAAAAAAATATTGGTCCTGAACTGGTTCGGAACACAAACATTTCATTCGTTCTAAAAGTTCCTTATATTGTGCAATGTTAAGTTTAGACATAGTTTTTATACAAAATATATTTGGTGGACTTTCAAACTCCGAAGCAACTGTATTAACGCCATTACATTTGCTTCCGCATCTGTCCACATGATGGCGTCCCAGATACATGGGGCTAGATTATGGGTGTCACGGTATGAAATGTTACGGTCACGGTTATCGTGACCAAAATTATCGCGGTAACCGGTATTATCGCGGTATTAAAAAAAAAAATCTCCCCCACGCATTTGGCCTGGCGAGCCACAAACTCATCGTCTACACATCTAGCGCATCGTCCACGCATCGGCAACCCAACGTTGCTCCACCCTGGTGTAAAGAATAAAGACAGGTAGAGAAAAAAAACTGTCATTAAGTAACCATTCAACAATTTTCAAGTTTGTCTATAAAATGTCTAGAAAGTAATATATTTCCTTACAGTTGTAATGTTGCTGCAGGTAAATTGGACCTTTTTAAATTGTAACTTTGACTCATTAAATTCAACCAGAACAAATGAATATTCCACCTGGATGAAAACTAATGTCTCACTGTCATCATTATCGAATTGGATTTAATATACCTTTTGTGTCGATTGTTAATTTAATGTGCAATATCGCTTATACACTTTTAATGTTATTATTTGTATATAATTTTACAAGTAATAATGGCTGAATTCTCAGTAATAATAACATTGAAACTAAACTAAATAATAAAAACTGTCGTAGTGTCGTTGGCACTTGTGTGGTTCATTACATGTCCGTTTTTGATCTGTCTATCGGATGGATGATGTAGTGTGTGGCACCTCAAAACGGTCCATACCTCCTAAACTTGCCCCCTGACTGATTGACTCTAATCCCTAACTTAACCCCTAAGTGGCCTAACTTTAACTTGAACATTTTACCATGTACCACTCACCTAAAAACAACACCTAAACTCCTAACCCTAACTTTTTACCCACAAATCTAACCTAACGTTAACAAAATAAGCCGATCGTTTTTTGGCAAACGCACACTACATCATACATCAGCAGCATCCGTTCACCAAGGCGCATATCTGCGTGCTGTTGTTGTTTGTGCATAAGAAGAGACGGGCTGTTTTCAACACACGTTGTCCGCGGCAAGATTATACGAATTTTAATCTCTGATATCTGGAATAAATAGAATGGAAAAGCAGCGGTGCGTTTCAACGAACGGGACATGACAGACCATGTTCAGGATTTTCTGTTCGGTATCGCCGAATCGACAACTAATAGACTACATAATAATAGGCTAAAAATATGTGCAAACTGCGGATTTTGTCCGTTTAGAAGGCGGACAGATGTCTTTGTCGTGCTTGTGTCTTTACTCCTCCATGCTTAAAATACAGGGAAAGAGTGGAGTGGCAGACTAGTGGCGCCCGCACTGCGTTGTAACGCACCGAGATGATAAAATAATTAATATTATTTAATAGTAATATTAATAAAATACAGGTTGTTTGTCAGTGTGAAAATATTTAGCGCGGCAATGAAAGTGCTCCCAGTGTCACGGTGTGCGGTACGGTAACCGATCGTGATAACCGACCATTTGGAAATGCAGACGGTTATCTAACCGTCAAAATATTTCACTGCGGTTTACCGTACACACCGGTTACCGTGACATCCCCAGGCTAGATGACTGACAGTTAAAGTGGAAGGAAACAGTCTCGCAGACATAGGATAAATACATAGAACATTTTTTGTTTTGTTTTTTTCATTCTCTGTTTCCGCTCCTCGTAAAATTCTGTTTTCGATTGACGTTTTCGTTCCTTGACCCGGTTCGGAGCCCTTGTGGCAACCTATTATCAATACAAGTGCTCGTAGCGTACCGATTGCGATTGACGCCACCGGTGAACATGCCACCTACATTTCCCAGCGGCACCGAAACCTGGAACTCTGGTCACATGACCGCAGTAAGTGCCCAGCGATCCCTCGGTAAGTTGGTGATCAAGTATAATTATGTTACTTATAGGCCACAGAAATGCACCAAAATGTAATCACTTCTTCCGTTGGTCATTTCCAACAACTCTACAAAATTGAATGCAGATCCGTGAACAACTTTTTCAGTTATCCTGGTGACAAATTAACCAACGCGACCAAAAACATAACCTGCTTCGCGGCGCAGCCCTGGTGCAGGTAACAAGTTGCAGGCTGAGTGACACCATGCGAGTGGCCGAGGACAGAGAGAGATGGAGAGAGTTGGTTGCAAAGTCTTCAGTGGTGATCCAGCGGATGATGATGATACTCACTCTTTGATGAAGATGTGAAGTTGCTGTTTGATGGATCTCTGAGCCTGGTCAAATAATATCTGGAGGGAGAGAGAGAGAGAGAGAGAGAGAGAGAGAGAGAAAGAGAGACAGGGACGTAAGGAGAGGGAAGTAGAGAGAGGGGAACCGAGTGAGAGACAGATTAAATTAATCTGCATTTATTGAATAGACATAAATGTGATATTTACATTAATGTACATTTACTGCCTCAGAAATCAGAACCCCATTAACAGAGAGAGAGAATGAGGAGATTGAGAGAATGAGGTTATAAAAAAATGTGGTTATAAAAAATACATTTAATTAAATATATCTTTTTTTTTTTTAAATCACGTACGGTGAACTATAACTTTTTTGGGGATTTTTTTTTTTTACTTTTACTTGAGTAACTATTTGGATGACTACTTTTTACTTTTACTTGAGTAATATTTTGCTGAGCTAACAATGCAATACTTACTTAAGTCATTGTTATGGCTACTCTGCCCATATCTGCTAAGGAGTTAATAATGCCAGTTCTACCAGAAGGTGTTGCTGGTCTGCACCATATGTGGTACTAACAGCTGGGGTCCCAGTGGGATTGAGGAATTTTGTGGCCGATTCCTGTGGGAAAATAAAAAGCTTTCTCCCTTCTCCAGTTTCTCTGCTTCAGCGTGTTGGGGACTTCTTCCCCTTTTCTGGAAGACAACAGCTCCTCCTGTCTAGACCAACATCAGCATTTATTACAAGTCACTCCTTCCCTTCTTCACAAACAGTCAGCGTGGGGGCCAATAGGGCTGTTGCACGGTGACGTCGCGGCTTGGTGGCGGCAGACATTTTGGTGGTATCACCGCAGTCAGACGAACAGACAGAGAGTGTTATTTCCCTAATATTGTCTGTTTAAAACTGTTCTATTATTCACTTATACATGGTAATATGTAGCCTGGTGAGCCAGAACCAACGCACCGGCCACACATCGAGCAGCACTTAGACGCTAGACGCTAGTCAGGCTCGCCGTCGGTACGGATTCAATCAGCGCGGACGTTGTGGGAGTTTGTACGGGCTATTCGAGACGGAGTTTCGTTATCACGCCTCCACGCCGCTTCTCCTACCTACTCCGCTGTGACTGGATAACGCGATTTGATTGATGCGGGGGTTTTTTAAACGTTTTCCGACCCTGGTTTTATCAGACCCAATGCAAGCGTCTAGCGATGTGCGATACGTGGACGATGCGTTGGTTCTGGCTTGCCAAGCTAGCCGTTACGCGGTGACATCAAGGCTTGGCGGCGGCAGACATTATGGTGGTATCGCCGCGGTCAGACGAACAGACAGTGATATTTGCCTAATATTGTCTGTTTAAAAGTCTTCTATTATTGATCTACCCGTGGTAGCCTAACTACGTCCATTGTATTCTGCCTATATAATGGACGTGAAGTAGTAAGGGAGCAGGTTGTTTTGTCACAAAAGTCAGGATTACGGGTTCTGGGAAGGGTTTTGGGGTCGGGGTTAGGTTTAGGGTAGGCATTAGGTTCAGGCTTAGGGTTAGGATCGGGGTTAGGTTTAGGCTCGGGGTTAGGTTTAGGGTCGGGGTTAGGTTTAGGGTCTGGGTTAGATTTAGGGTCAGGTTTAGGGTAGGGGTTAGGTTCAGGGTTAGGGTCAGGGTTAGGTTTAGGCTTAGCGTTAACTGGTGACTGTGTACCCAGGCATTATGTGTGTATGGGACATGACCATCTGCACATGACCATGTGGTTTCAATCAGACACACACATGTTTACTGTAGAGAGACCAACCACCAGGTCACAGAGTGTGTGTTTGTGTGTCAGTGTGTATATGTCAGTGTGCCTGTGTGTCTGTATGTGTGTCTGTGTGTCTCTGAATGAGTGTCTGTGTTGGTTTGCCTGTGTCAGTCTGTGTCTATGTGCCTGTGTGGATCTGTGTGTGTCTGTGTTTGTGTCTGTGCGTTAATGTATGTGTGTGTGTGTGCGCGCGTTTGTGTTGATAATATTAGCATACTAACATGCTAATGCAACGTTGCACGACTCATCCCACAGATGAAAAGATTATAACAAATGAAATTGTACGGCTTATTATTATTATTATTAACTTACCGTGTGGTAGTTCACAATTTCCTGTAAGCTTTCCCCGCACTTCTCCAGACACTCCTGAAATAGAAAACAACACCAGTTAGAATCACCCTCTGATCAGAATGTTCAGCTTCATGGAAGCAGCAAGGGTGCGAAAAAGGGCCAAAGAGTAAGACAGAACCAACATATCGTCCACACATTGCACATCACTAGACGGGAAATCAGGCAGACGTCGCCCCTATAAGCGCTGACCAGTGACCAATCGAATTATTCGAATCGAGATGTGGGCGGAGTTTCGTTGTCACGCCTCCATGCCACTTGTCCCACCTACTGCGCTGTGACTGGATAACACAATTTGATTTGACATTTTTTTATACGTTTTTCGACCCTGGTTTTACCAGACCCAATGATCGTTGTAATCATGTGCGTTGTGTGGATGATTCGTTGGTTCTGACTCACCAAGCTAAAAAATGAATACGAGGTTCTGGCCCAGGCGGGGTACCCCCCCACGCGTGCCCAGGCATGGGATTGAGGCTGTCAATGTCTGTGATCCTCCAGAAGAATCCTGAATGAAGAGAGCCTCCACACTACACATCCTGTCTGGTCATTGGAGGAAGGGTAAGATGATCTATGATGCTTGGGAAATGATCCAATGCAAACCGTGACACGTGGCACAGCCAGCTATTGCTAATATGTAACATTAACAACCGCACCTCATTATTTCATTATTTGAGGGAATTCAGTCTCCAGTTTGTTCATTTCTATGTGCTCTGTAAGGCCGCGAGTTGTCAGAGATGGTACCGGGATTTCTTACGTAAGAGTAAAATACATTTTTGAAAGTAAAAAGTATGTGCTCTAAAATGTAGTCAAAATTATTTTTGAAAGTATAAAGTACAAAGTACAAAACCTAAATTTGCCTCAACACTTTACAGACTAAATGAAAACAACGTATTAACTCCTACCATACTCAGTGCATTACCATGTCGTTGCACGAAAAAAAAAAAAAGTTTAAAAAAGTAATTATCCTGTTTTGGCAAAAGTAGTTGAAGTAAAAAGTACTCACAGAAAAAAAGTACTTCTAAATTCTACTTGAGTGCAGTACTCAAGTATTGAGTTACTTTGTGTGACAGTTAACATGTTCAAGGCTGTAGAAAACTACTGGCAGCGTGTTTGAATTAAGACGGCGTGTTTTGTGTTTTCCGGATGCAGTCTGGAGCTGTTGTGTTCCACAGCTGTCGTCATTCGAGGCAGACGCTTTGTGGCCAAGTTTTACAAACTCTTGCTCAATTGGTGTGCAGAAGATGGAGATGTGGGTCAGTGTCATGCGTTCTGTTTTAGATGCATTGGAGAGGCGAGTGGAAGGTTTTGCTTAGCCTGATGAGCCAACGCATCGCACATCGCTGAACGGTTGCATTGGGTCTGGAAAAATCAGGCAAGCCGCCGGTCCGCATCGTATTGGCCAATCAGCGCGGACGTGGGGGGAGTTTGTACGGCTAGTGTTTGGTTATCACACCTCCATGCCATCCCACCTACTGCGTTGTGACTGGATAACTAGATTTTTTTCACGTTTTCCGACCCTGGTTTCACCATATCCATTCTAATCGCGTGCAATGTGTGGACGATTCGTTGGTTCTGGCTCGCCAGGCTAGGTTTTGGATAGAGACACTATATGCGTTAACAGACTGAGCTACTGCACTAGATTATCGGTTATCAAACACTCATTAACTCTTTCACTGCTGCAGTCGCCCTGCGACGTCCAGAACTAGCTTGCCGCTATCGCCGCAGTCGTCCTGCGACGTCGGAACCTGTGTTTCATTGCTACGTCATCATGACACTCATGTCCATGTGCTGTGTGAAAATCATACTTCTAGCATGAGGATAAGTCTTCTAAAACGATACCAGAACGTAGAGAAGTGAAAAACGAGTATTTTTCTAAACAGATATCGTGTTGATATGAGGCGTACAACGTTACATACCAGGCATTCCACACGTTCCATAGACGGCAGCTATGGGGGCGTGGCTTTGACTCGCTGCGTGTGTTGACAAACGTTGGCAAAGTTTGTCACTCATATAAACGAAGACGTTACTAGTACTATCTATACCACTAGTTACTTAGTACTACTATATAGTTACTTCTACTATAATACTCAAGTAGAAGTACAGCTTGTCATTTCCGCGACGCTAGAGTCACACACTTATATGTCGTCATCCCAGGAGGCCCCGTC
>OMKY01214022.1:0-10675 GCA_900302395.1 Bregmaceros cantori | reverse complement strand
AGGGGGTAGAGAGAGAGGGGGTAGAGAGAGGGAGAGGTAGAGAGAGAGAGGGGTAGAGGGAGGCAGAGAGTGAGAGATAAAGAGAGAGGGGGTCGAGAGAGAGAGGTTAAGATGTATAAAGAGGTAGAGGGGTGGAGAGAGAGAGAGAGAGAGAGAGAGAGAAAGGGGTAGAGGGAGGTAGAGAGAGGATCGAGAGAGGGGGGTAAAGGTAAATATGAGATGTGGGTGTTTAGGAATGGGGGGATCCTGAGGTATTAATGTCTTTTCCCCTTCATTTAACTTCAGTCATACGAGAGAGAGAGAGAGAGAGAGAGAGAGTGAGAGAGGAGAGAGAGAGGGAGAAAGGTAAAGAGTGGGTGTTGAGGAATGGAGGGATCCTGAGGTATTAATGTATTTTCCCCATCATTTAGCTCCAGTCCTAAGAGAGAGAGAGGGAGAGAGAGAGAGAGAGGTATAAAGGTAAAGAGTGGGTGATGAGGAACGGAGGGATCCCGAGGTATTAATGTATTTCCCCATCATTTAGCTCCAGTCCTAAGAGAGAGAGAGAGGGAGAGAGAGAGAGAGAGAGAGAGAGAGAGAGAGGTAGAAAGGTAAAGAGTGAGTGTTGAGGAATGGAGGGATCCCGAGGTATTAATGTCTTTCCCCAACATTTAGCTCCAGTCCTAAGAGAGAGAGAGAGGGAGAGAGAGAGAGAGAGAGAGAGAGAGAGAGAGAGAGAGAGAGAGAGAGAGAGAGAGAGGTAGAAAGGTAAAGAGTGGGCGTTGAGGAATGGAGGGATCCTGAGGTATTAATGTATTTTCTCCATCATTTAGCTCCAGTCATAAGAGAGAGAGAGGGAGAGAGAGAGAGCGAGAGAGAGAGAGGTAGAAAGGTAACGAGTGGGTGTTGAGGAACGGAGGGATCCTGAGGTATTAATGTCTTTCCCCATCATTTAGCTCCAGTCATAAGCAGGTGTTTCTGCTGACACCTCTGGTTCCTGTGATTGACCACACTGTGAAACACTTTTAATCCCAGTACGGGATGACTTGGCTGTTCTGCAAGCAGCATAACTATATATTTCCCATCCGTATGCCTCACATCCAACATTCACACACACCGTGTTGTGGAAATACCGCACCGCGGGACAGTGATGGCAAGCACTGTACTTATGTACATTTTTTCAAGTAACTAGTACTAGAAGTATTTATTTCTCTTACAACTTTTTATTTGCACTCAGTATATTTTCAACATAAATATCACTACTTACTACTCCTTACTTTTCCCAAAACAGGGGTGTTATTTTTTTATACATAGACTATATAAATGTTTGTTTTTTTGCTGACAACAGCTGGTAGGAAAAAATGTCCAGGACTGTGTATGACCCATACATGTTGCAGTGTGGAGCTACTCTCTAAAATCTATGCGCAACAATTGTCATGTGAGTTAGGTTGAATGGTTTTTCAGGATATAAATGTGTATATGTATCTATGGAGAGTTGATATGAGATTTGTTTCAGGGGTCAGTGTGGGCCATTCTGGCCTACTTGATCTCATAATGGCCACCAGGCAGTGGGGAGCTGCCGGTCGGTTTGACAGTAGCTGGTAGCTGAGGAGCCCCTCTCCTTTGGGGGTATTGATTCAGACATGCGTCCCCCCGTGCAGTTATTCTGGTGTACTGAAACTGCCCCAAAGGACGTGGGCTTTGTCTCTTTTTCTGCGTACACCAGGGGGAACCTTTCAATGAATACTATGAGCTATTTACATTATGCCATTCGGCCCAATGTTAACACCACTGCATACATTTCTGACATGCTGTATAATATAACTTTACACTAACACTAGTGCACACAAATGATAACATTGAAAAACAATAACATAGCAAAATAAATGGCACCAGAAGTGGCAAGCATTGGAGAGGGTAGTTAAGGACCAGAAACGGGTCAAAAACTTGTCTCTCAGTGGCCACCAGGGATATAAATATAATAATCTATATCTATAAATTTAATCTCTGTCTCATTACCATAAATATTCTGAATCGTCATGAGCCCGGTTAGGTTCCTAGTGTATGGGTTTTAGAAAAAAAAGTTAAACACTTCCATTAACACAACAAAGACAAACATGAATTCAGATTAACATTATGTAAGGCGCAATTTCTAGCGGATTTTGCTTTCCGGAGTAGGTGTCGACAGACGGCGGACAGACGTGCGTGCCACTGTTTGGCGAGCTTTTGTCAACAATCCTCAAGTATGCATCCTAAGTGAGGAAGTTAGGGCTATACTATTCGAATCAAGCACGTGCGTTTGCAAGAGGAGCTTGTTAATGCTCGTTAAGGATCCACCTTGGGTCTCAGCCACACACCGCTCATGCAGGCTCCGCACACCAGCGTGCGTGCATCATGCACCGCGTCTGAGCGTTGGTGGACTCAACACACGACACACAAACATACATAGAGAAGCTGATCACATTGATAATCACACAGGCCCAGGCGTGTGTGTGCGCGTGTATATACGAAGCTTTGCCTGTGTCTGTGTGCCTGTGTGCATGCTCCGCTGCTGGGCACGTCCGTAGACGTGCATATGCGTGCGGAGGCATCCAGCAGATCATGGTCACGCACACGCTCAGGCGCAGGGAATATAAGCAATGCCGTGTGTCTCAAGCTGCGCCAGGAGGCGGAAGAGCAGGTGGAGCAGCGCAGCTTCTCCTGAAATGAGGAGGTGCTACTCCTTCCTTGGAAGCAGGCTTCCAAGCCTGACGTCACAATCTCGTTCCTAATACACTTGTCATGCCTTTACTTTACTTTAATCACTATCAAATTCTTATCTGCTGGAAGGGATTTTTGATATCGCTCCTGGTTGAGATATTGAATGAGTTTCACTTCTCACTGCTCAACACGTGATGATTGTTCCTAACTCTCCTCCTCGCTCAACAAATGTTGCAGGTCTATGATTGTCTGGAAAGCTATCTCACTTCTCTTGATTGCTTATAACCGTGCAATGCTATTGGTTGAAGAATGTGCCTCTGTTTGTGATTGGCTGAAAGCCTGAGTTCATGTTCAATATAACTGAATGCTATAATAAACCTCATAGCGATTCTGGACTTTGAACCTTGTCGTTCGCTCGTTTCTCTGCTGACCTTATAGCAGAATCTTATGCTGGTACTTTTGCTCTGGGAACACTGGTTATCAGTAATTTACTATCTTTATTAACATCTGTGTATGTCCAAGACAAATTGCCCTTGGGACAAATACGAATAATTTTGACAGATTTCAATAAATCTACCTCTTATGGAGTGTTGGCAACTTGGCATACACAATTGAGTTATCACACAAAGGAGAAAGTTTGTTATGATTTTATAGACACATTTTTGACCCGTTTTCGGTGTACTTCCTTAACTACCCTCGTCTATGCTCGCCACTTCTGGTGCCTTTAATTTTGCCGTGTCTTATTTCTCAACTGGTCTAATCGGCGGGAGCACCCACCTACCGCGTCATTTTTAAAGGATGGTGGTAACTTGCGCTGTGCTATTCCACACCTAAAGGCTCTCGTGCAAACCTATGCCCCACAAACGCATCATTGAATAATCTGTGCATCCCGTTCCATTTACTCATTCAAGTTGGAATTACCAGTGAAGCAGCCATCCCATTGGTTAAGAAGATGGTGTGACAACATTGGTGAGTAACTTCAAGTTGGATTTTTACTGTATTTGATCAATACTTATGTAAAACAATGAGCGAAGCGGTGTGGATGATGTGTAATTTGTCACACAGCGAGCTGTAGTAAGCAGATTTTGAAACGTGCGTTTTGTGTGACAAGACAGACACAGGAAGTGCGTTACATCCGGTGGGACAAGTGTCAGCCCGCTGCATTTCGCAGGAAAAGTTGTCCATATGAAATTCAATTTGTATGCTTTATCTTAACCGAACAACTATTGTGAAAACAAAGCCAAATCCCTCCACCTGGTCAGAAGTTATGGACCAACCAAAAATGTGGCCATCTTGAATTCACACATATTGTAAGTGTCCCGTTCTTACAACCTCCCCTAAAGCATTAACACACCAAATCTGGAATAAATCCATCAATCCGTTCAAAGGTTCCTTGACACAATGGACCTTACGTGGACTCGGTGGCTGTGGCCCACGCAAAACCTTTACATCCCCTAGGCTCTGTGATTTGGGGATGTAAATATTACCATGCCGAAAGATGGAATATTCCTCTCAAGTAGGTGTAATCATTATTACTATGAGACGGTGGCTAATAGGTGGTCCCTGGTGTCCGCACACTGTCCCCGACCCTGAGGTTCACTTTGAAAGAGCACAAACAGCTGACTCGGCTGGAAGCGCCTCCTTCTCTCCTCCACCATCCTGTACTTTTTGTCTCACTAATTTTGACTCTTTTTCTGTCTGCTCCACAGTAACTGCTCCTGGCTTCAGAAGGAAATTCAACTATAAACACATGTTATAAAATGAGCAAATTAAAATATGTGACATGGGATCTGTGCTACTACTGATTACTGACTATGCGTCTTAAAAGGGGATCATGTCTGTAGACTGAAGGTGCTTTAAACCGAAGGTTCTATAGACCAACGTTTCACAACGCTGGCGCTGGTGTTATGAACCCGGGCGTTCATAACGTCGGTCTTCTGGCCCTTCGGCGGGGCTGACAAAGCCGAATGCTGCCGCGCAGCGGACGCCGGTCTCCCACCCACCCAGAGCGGGTGAGTCGGGAAGGGTTGGCTTTTTTTTCCGGCATCAGCGCCGTTTTTTCCATCTTTATTGGAGCGACAATAAAGATGTGTCTACCGCAGCGACACTGCGGACGCTGCGGACACACAGCGCCACTAACATGAATGGGGTCGTGTTAGGTGCGGTGTCCATAACCACTCGGCCAACTCAGACCCCTATGGGTCGGTCGGCTTTTTTTTTTTTTTTAGTTCTTTTTAGTTCTTTTTTCCGGCAGTGCCATTTTTCCATCTTTATTGGATAGAATTAGTCGGAAACTGGGTTGAAGAGATCGGGGGTAGACATTGCAGACAAGTCCACGAGCGTAGTTGAACTCGCGGTAGACGCAGCGCCACTAACATGAATGGGATCGCGTTACGTGCGGTGTCCATAACCACTCGGCAAACGCGGACCCCAGGGTCGGCTTTTAACCCAGAGCAAACACCCACTTCGTGAACCTAACCCCTAATCCTAACCCCTAACCCAACCCATTCTGGTGTGCAGCGGTAGTTTCGGTCTATAGAACAGCTCGGACCCCAAAGTAACTAAGTTAGTGTATTTTAAGGTTCCCCCTGGGGTATCCAGCAAAAGCGACAAGCTTCGTGACTAGAGCCAGATAACTGACTACTTTATTTCACTCAGTTGATTGCTTTAGTTACTTTTTGCTGTTTCAGCAGCTACCAAGTGCCCGCCCCCATTTAAAAAAAGACCATTAATTTTACTAAACCTTATGGTATAGGGCTAGGGCATAGTCCCATTTACATGGACACTTTTTTGGATCTGAATAAAAGTAGGCAGATCAAATATAATCTGCTTCACCTGTATACATGGACACTTACCGATCGGATCCATATTTATAAATAAAGAATAAAGACCTCCGTTCTCTGGCCACTTTGGCTCCGTTGCGCGGTGGCCATGCTGCTGCGCCCACATGTACCCTCGCCCCTCGGTCGCGGACCGGGCTTCGGCCCGGACCCCGGGTTAGCCCCATGTAAATGGTGCTAATGTTAGCCTCCTCAGAGGTCAGAGCCAATAGAATTGCACCAAGATGAGAGAGCCGGCATGCCTCCTTTAGTAATTTAAGCCAGTCATTCACTATTTCTGTTCTATGTAGCCAGAATGTGAACATTTTAATTGCTGAAGACCAATAGTAGAGTAGGGAATTTGGAAGCGCTCAGCCTACTATTGTCTAAGGTGTAGTTTGCCTATTCTTTCAGTTTTGTACCCCCACAAGAAGGGAGTTATTAAAGAGGCTAAATGCTTAAAAAAGATTTCTTAATTAAAACATTTCTTAATGAAGTACGGTATGTTTTGTAGTAAGTATAAAATCTGTGAAAGGAAGATCATTTTAATAGCGTCAATATGTAATAATAAGAGATTACGTGGGTATTCCAAAATTTGTTTACATTTTTAACATTCTAACAACTCGTTCTCTCTTGAACCATGCCTCTATGCACTGTACATGGACGGGCAGTGAAAGCGAAGTGTGAACGAATCGCGGTGCGGCTGCCATGATGTCACATGCCCCTATTGGAAGTAGGTTTTAAACTTTAATTTTTTTGCCAATATTATTATACCTAAGTTAAAATTAGGAGAGTTACAAGCAATTCAAGTAACTAAAAAGTAACTATTTTATTTGAGTTAAAAATATTTAATCCAATTACTGCTGAAAAAGCAATTTGTTAGATTAGTTACTGACTAGTAACTAATCTAACTAGTACAGACTAGTTACTGTAAAAAGGACACAAATCTAAGTAAGTTAGTAAATGTAACCTAGTGACTAGTCCCAAATGAGAACTGGGGGCAAGTTATATCAATTCATTCAATTCAGCCGACCGTTGAATTCTACGGCGACTAGACTCTGTGCTGAACTTTCAATCAGTTGGCAATAAATTAAAAGGAATTTATAAACCTGTAAATAATTTAAAATATGTTTACATTGTGTTTTTTGGCCGAAAATTGCACAGTGTACGCCCATCTTAACATAATGAACATTAATTGCCGGTCAAACCGTTCTCCCTAGTGGGTAGGGGGAGTCGGGCGTGATAGGCTAGGTTGTAGGGAGAGTGATATTTTTTACCTGCCCAAAGCAGGTTATGTTTTCGGTCGTGTTGGTTTGTCTGTCTGTCAGAGGGATAACTGAAAAAGTTGTGCACAGATCTGGATGAAATTGTGTAATGACAAACGGAACAAGTGATTACATTTTTGGCAAATTTATGTAGCTCATAAGTCACTTGATAATCATACTTCATTATGATTAACGATCCCAGTTGTCCGTAGTGACGTCACTCGTCGCCGCGACTCCCGTGACTGTGTCACCGTGTCACATGACGCTCAACAGCGAATCATTAGGGCGTAGTATGGCCGGTACGGAAACGTGAGCCGTGTTCGGCTACAGGTGCGCGAGAGCGGTTGTGACGGTAAGCAAACGTTTCAATCTATCTTAATATCCGCTCAATCATGGGCGGAGCAACGGGGCAGTCGGCGGACTTTTTGATGTTATGTTATTATGATATTATAAGTTACACCGGACAAACCAGATGCCTTGCTTCAATTGCTAATTTTCAACAGCTGTCCACAACTAGAACATGTTTTTTGTGGTGGGGGAAACCGCAGTGTCTGGAGGAAACCCAAACACAGACACGGGGAGAACTGAACTGGACCTGGCTGGGCTGAGATTGGAAGCCAAGACCGTCTTGTTGTGAGACAGCAGTGCTTCCCCCGGCACCACCAGGTAGAGGGGCGTTAGACTAGGGGTACCCTCTCTCTCTCTCTCTCTCTCTCTCTCTCTCCGTCACCCTCTCTCTCTCTGTCACGCCCCCGTCTCTGTTATGCCTCCCCTCTCTCCATCACTCTCTCTTTTTCCCTCTCTCTCTCCTCCCCTCTCTCCCCGCTCTATCTCTGTCTCCACCGCCCGGTTACCCTCTCTCTCTCCCTGTAGTCACCCCCTTCTCACCTTCCTCTCCTCACCTTCCAGCTAATAACCACTCATGCTTCACAAGGGTCCTATATTTCAGACTCCATGGGCATGACCACATCATGGCCCTTATCCAGGGCACCCTAAATCACTGGGCGACACACATAGAGAGAGAGAGAGAGAGAGAGAGAGAGAGAGAGAGAGAGAGAGAGAGAAAGCGCGAGAGAGCACACTGGAGAGAGAACGAGAAACAGAGAGCAAGAAAGAAAGAGAAGGAGAGAGAGATAGGGAGAGAGACGGAGGCGATTATATGGCAATAGATGGTTGGGGTTGGAGAGTTGAAAGTGAAAGAGTGAGAGGAGAGAGTTGTAGAGAGAGAAGCGGAGGGAGTGGTGTGTGGGTGTGGTTATAGGCTAGGGGTAGGGGAGGAAGGGGGGTGGTATTCACCAGGGGTAGGGAGTGGAGGTATAAGCAAGGGGTAGGGGTGGTAATTGGGGACGAGCGATCACGTTCGAGTCCGCTTCCAAAACGCATCGCAACCAATGCAATGCGTCCTTGGGAGGAGCTCATTATACGTAGTACGAGCGGCCTCCCCCATTCGCATGCCTGCGCAATCACGCACGCGCATGTGGGCATTCGTGGACACGACCGAGGTTGACACTTTGACACTGTTGATACACACCTCAATTTAAACATGAACGAACAAGAAGTAGATAGGTGGTAGAAATGGCAAATCGCAAATCCCGCCGCACACACACACCCACGGCCGTGCCCAGCAGCAGATCATGCACACGTGTGTGTTTATCAACGCGGGCTGCTTCGCTGTGTGTGTTGATGTGTGTGTGTGTGTGTGTGTATACGTCACATGCGGCAATTCCGCATGTGTCACAAGCTCTGCCAGAAGGCGGAAGCGTAGCGACGCGCTCCACCTGAAATGGCAGCAGGCTTCCTCGCCTGACGTCACAATCTCGTTCCCCATATACTAGGGGTGGGAGAGGGGGCAGGAAGGGGGAGGGGTGATAGGCTAGGGGTCGGGGTGGTTATAGGCTAGGGATGTGTGGGCGGGAGGGGTGATTGGATTGTGGTATAAGGATCAAGACAGGTGAGAGAATGGTGGCCATCATAAAAACAAGTGCTCACTATCAGAGGCACACGTTCAGACTCATCATCTAGTGTCTTGTGGCGCGGGCCGTGCATGTTATATCACACACTGGCACGGATTACCACAGGTCGAATGGTCAACCTGGTTAGTGTAACCTCGACAGACAGGTCACACTAACCGGGTTAGTTAGTCAGTTTCTGTGTATGATTATCATGCTCCAGGCTAATCGTATGCATACTTACTCATATGCGTACGAGGTTTTGGTTCGCACCTTTTTTTCGTTTTTATTTACTTTCTTTTATTGGGCTATTATTTATGTATTAATTGTTATTAATGCATTATGTATAAGTTACTTCTTCTTTGAATATATAGTTATTTTGGGTTGTTTTCTCTCCGATTCCCGTCCTCCGTTTCGGTGCCGCGCCGTACTCACTAGGATGCGTCGAACCGCGGCAAAGAGGCTCATAGACGAGTGCTATTTTAGCGAACATTTGCATGACTTGCAGATAACCTTGTCCTTGGATATGACGACGGACGGCTCCCTGACCGGTTTGGGCGATGTCCAAGAGCAGAATAGCGAACGGCGTGGGCGTCCTTTGGTGGAGTGGGTAAAGACGCTGCAGGTAACGTGCCCCCATTCATGTTAATGGCGCCGTGTCTACCGCAGCATCCGCGGTGCGCGAGTTCCCTAGTCGACTTCAATGCGATGTTCACCACTGATCTCTTCAACCCAGTCTCTTCAACCCCCCCCCCCTTTGCCGCAGACAAAAAGATTTTTAAAATTCACGTTCAAAGCTGTAGTTCTTTTAAAAACTTGTCATTTTAAAAAGGTTGCTGCTGGCACAGAGAGTGAGAAACTTCACTTGATGACACTCCACAGGCCGCTATAAAAATAAAAAGCAGCAACACGTCACACACAAGCGATTTTTTCGTCCTGTTCCCGTCTGGTTAGAGCACACAGTGAGAGGTCTATTCTGTGTCTGGTTACATAATGTTACACATATGTTTTTTCCACATCGATGAAAATAGGTACGCAAATGCATTGCCGTGACCATGGTGATCATTTTTGCTACGCGTGCGTACCGCTTATCTGCAGTCATATATATATATATATATATATATATATCCATAGTGCGAAATACGGGGGGGTCAGGGGGGGTCCAACCCCCCCGAATGACCCACGAACCCCCCTGAAAGCCTCAAAAGCTAAATTTGAGGGGGGTCTCAAATTATGCAAAAAAATAAATGTAAAAAAAAATAAAATGTATTTTTTTGTCACTAATGGTCGGCTAAAGGTGTTTAAGATCACTGTTAAACCCCCCCTAGTTAGGTATTAAAACGTAATGGTTCAGTCCATCCAGTAATGGTTCGGTCCGCTAGGTATGACAACGCCCGTTTTTACGACACTTTACATTGGCACTGGTTTTCCGGAAGAAGTGTGCGTCCTTGGGAGATGTGAGTACATCAAAGTTGTAAAAGTTTATATTATTGACGCGGTTCCAGCCTGGGTTCGTATCAACCACAAATGTGCGATATATATATATATATGCGATCGATATGTCGAGTTGGTGTGGGGGTTTCTCAGGACGTTAGATTAACAGGTGGTTGCGGGTCTGCATGTGGCATGATGTGTCTGCACCGGGTGTGTGTGTGTGCGTGTCATCATTTGATCAGACCCCCCCGAAAGCCGGTGGATAATTCGCACACTGACTAAAAGGAAATACAAATATACATCATTATCAATAAACACAATTTTTTACAACCCAAACATGATCCTTCAAGGCATTAGGACACAACTACTGTTCATGTGTACAATGTTGACTTGATTTCAGCCATGATTTCAGTCCACTCCTAAACACATTGCTATCCGTCTCTAGCTTCAGCTCAGTTGGTATAGAGTTCCAAAGATTTGGCCCCTTGATTGAGAAGGCCGTCTGTCCAAATGTGGTCCTGCATGTGGG
>OMKY01214021.1:0-12038 GCA_900302395.1 Bregmaceros cantori | reverse complement strand
CAGCATGTCACAGAGTGTCAAGTGTGCATAGAATTTCCCCTAGAAATGCGAACCGCTACATGGCTCCCCCGAAATTTTATAAACACGTCAATACACATCAAAGGAATCCTGTCCGCCGGCAGTGCCAACGTAGTCCATTGAGCCGAGGCACGGATGCTGTGGAAGTCCTTATATAGTCCCCCGATACATACGGGATGGTAACGTTGTGTTGTAGAGACGGCGCAGAGGGTGAGAGCAGGCATATATCCGCGGGAAGGGGGGCGCGCGATGTGTCCCTCGTTGAGCCGCCCGTGGGTGAGGGGGCGCGGCGGTGGGTAAAGTCCGCTGGTGTTGACCGAGTGGCGTATCGCCCGTCACTTCTGGATCGAGTGGCCGGTGGTGCCAACACGCAGGCGTGTACTATAGTAATCCATTGAAGAGAGTTTGACCCGCAACACGTCCGTGATGAGTCGCTCACACACTTGTGAGCGAGGGACGCGTGCGGTCGCGCGTCACTGCAGGTGGTGACGGTAAAAAATCCTGCGGGCGCTGTGGAAGAAAAAAAAAATCAATTCCGTGCTGGGTAGGGTCTGTTCGCTGGTGCTGGCAGAGTGGCGTATTGCCCGTCGCATCTGGATCGAGGCAGCCTGTGGTGCCAACACGCAGGAGTGGGCACATCTATGACCATAGCCCATTGAAAAGAGTTTGACACGCGAAGCGTCCGGGGTGAGTCGCTCATTGCGGTCGAGCATCACTGGTGGTGACGGTAGAAGTGAAAAGTTGTGTCACCTCCGCTGACCATCCTCTGTGTGTGGAGGGATGGAGCTGTCCCCGAGTGGAAGTGACAGTCGGCTCTCCGTGTGTCCCATGTGGGAAAAATAAAATAACACACGCTGCTAATAGCCTTGCGTACTCACCCAGCTCAGGGACCCGACACCGTGTGGTGACTGCGGCGGCTCTGAGTAGCAGGTAACAGTTAGAGGCCGAAGCGTTCCGTGCTCCGATACGACGAAGGGGAACCGTCGCCCTCACGCATAGTGAGCGTGGAGGGGCGGGCCACGCCGGGTCCCGCGGAGAGTGCAATCCACCTCGCGGCAGTAGTTGCGTGACGCCCTCCGGGTCGGGTGGCGCATCGCGCTTAACTGGCGAGGTGCAGGGGGTTCTTTGGGGTTCTTTGACCTACCCACGCCAGCGCCTGGAAGAGTTTAGAACACACAGGCTTGTTTTATTAGGTAACAATGCAAGAAATATAAAGAGAAGACAATATTATGATAAACATTGCACATTCGCCAATGTGCACTTGTCCATTGCATCCGTTTAAAACTGACATATTAAAGTATCAGTATTGAATGAATGAATGAATTAAATAATGTTTATTTATTTATTAATTAATTAGTATATTTATTAAATTATTTAACATGTACTTTGACTCACCGGTGGTCCATTCAAAGCAATTAAATAATTCAAAAGGTAAATAAATTGAAACGATGGGGACCCGCTAATGTAAAAACAAGTAAATGCTAAAGACATGATTCTTTCTGGATTCGAACCGGGAACGTCAGGGTCCGCAGACGCATACTCTACCGCTGCGCCATTCAAGACGATGGATGATGGGCATAGCAAACCACTTTAAGTCGCTGGTGAAATGAATTGAAACAACAAGGACTCACTAATAGACTCGGTCAGCCAATGAATTAACAGAGACGGAGAGTGACGTGGCCGAATGTATGACGCGTTTAGGACAGCTCTGCGTCTATTGGGTGTTAACTTTTGTCCTGCCTACTTAATAATCAAACCTGATTGGTCAATTTCCCCATCACTCTCCACGCCAAAAAAAGCATAGTTGTCAAGTGGCCCAGCCCTTTGGGACCTCAACGAGAGAGCAGAAGGACTCCCATTACAATGAATGGAGAATGACGATTCTGAGTGGATAACATGTTTCAGAGTATATTAACCCTTTCATCGCTGATGTGAACTTGACAAGGAAGCAATTCTAGAACAAAGACGATTTATTAATGTGTGTGTATATATATATATATATATATATATATATATATATATATATATATATATATATATATATATATATATATACACTATACACTGAGCAAGTGTTGCCAGTGTTCTCTATGGCTTCTGTTTTCCAACTGTGTTTAGAAACATTGTCCGCCCCCTATCCCCCTATCCCCCAAGTAGCCTCATGAGCCTCTACTGTAATGTGCCGTAAAAAGAGCATTTCTCACTCACAATTACCGCACAGGTTGGCAGCGTACATGCTGACCATCCAGCCGGGGTGAATACGTTTCAGGAGCTTTAGAAATTGCTGCATCAGCGCCGTGTGAGCTTCAGGGCTGATTTTAAGGTACTTTTATTAGTGTTCAAATTGCTTAATGGCCTCGGTCCCAGAACCAAAAAGCTGATGATGACGCAGCGTTCAGCGTATTGCATTCCAGCAGAACTCTGGATCCCCGGGGGTGAAATGGATATATCCAAAACTAGTCCTCTTTAGTTTAACAGCTAATATTATATTTCAACAAATGCATTCATTTAAGTAAGGTTTTGTTTCATTTTTGTGCTTGTTATTTTCTTGTTTAAAATTAAGATACTTTCTTTCGTCGCAAATACATACAGTACACTGAAATTTAACCCATCCCTGAGGAGTGCTGGGCAGCTTTGTGCGCAGCGCCCGGGGCCAACTCCAAATTGTGAACCAGTGCCTTGGACAGGGGCACCGACTGGAGCAGGTTAACTAGAACATGTTTTTGGTGGCGGGGGAAACCGCAGTGTCTGGAGGAAACCCACACAGACACGGGGAGAACATGTAAACTCCACACAGAAATGACCTGTCCGGGTTGGGATTCGTACCCAGGACCTTTTAGCTGTGAGGCAGCAATGCTAACCACTGCGTCACCACTTTGTGCAATGCAATCGGCCCAACAAAAGGTATAGCCTTTGTCCATTCTATATTCTATAATATTATTTGACAATTCAGACAATGCCAAATACAGTTATACATAATACAATATTCCTAATGAACAATTTAATTATTCTTGTTTTTAGAATACAAATCGGGAATGAGATTCAAATATGATTAGATGAAATTCCTACTCATGTAATGGAACGATTTATGAGACAAATGCTTTATACAAATACACGCACAGCAGTACATTTCCTAAACATGTCCTTCAAACGCATTGCGATGGGAATGCGGATATTTCAGATATCCATTTATATTCCATTCATATCTTCTGTCTCCCTTTTTTCCAGCACTGCCAGCAACTCGAACCGAAGCTCGCCCGCCTGCTCGCCAGTCCTGCGCAAGCGGTCGCGGTCGCCCACACCCCAGAGCCCCGAGGGCGAGAACATGGTGGAGAAAGGCTCGGACCAAGGCTCCGACAGATCACCTTCCACCCCCGAACAAGTGGTTCAGAGAACCTACTCCTTGCAGTCAGCACGCAGCAGCGCTAAGAACTCTAAGGTGAGCATTAACTTCTATTCAAAAACTATATAATAGTAGCAGCAGCGCTAAGAACTCTAAGGTGAGCATTAACTTCTATTCAAAAACTATATAATAGTAGCAGCAGCGCTAAGAACTCTAAGGTGAGCATTAACTTCTATTCAAAAACTATATAATAGTAGCAGCAGCGCTAAGAACTCTAAGGTGAGCATTAACTTCTATTCAAAAACTATATAATAGTAGCAGCAGCGCTAAAAACTCTAAGGTGGGCATTAACTTCTATTCAAAAACTATATAATAGTAGCAGCAGCGCTAAAAACTCTAAGGTGGGCATTAACTTCTATTCAAAAACTATATAATAGTAGCAGCAGCGCTAAAAACTCTAAGGTGAGCATTAACTTCTATTCCAAAACTATATCAACGTTGCAGCAGTGCTAAGAACTCTAATGTGAACATTAACTTCTACTCCAAAACTAGATGCAAGTTGCAGCAGCGCTAAAAACTCTAAGGTGAGCATTAACTTTCTATTCCAAAACTATATAAACGTTGCAGCAGTGCTAAGAACTCTAAGGTGAGCATTAACTTTCTATTCCAAAACTATTTAAACGTTGCAGCAGTGCTAAGAACTCTAAGGTGAGCATTAACTTCTATTCCAAAACTATATAAAAGTTGCAGCAGTGCTAAGAACTCTAAGGTGAGCATTAACTTCTACTCCAAAACTAGATGCAAGTTGCAGCAGCGCTAAGAACTCTAAGGTGAACATTAACTTCTATTCCAGAGCTAGATAAAAGTTGCAGCAGTGCTAAGATCTCTAAGGTGAGCACTGCAAAAAAACATTAACTTGTATTCTAAAACTAGATGCAAGTTGCAGCATTAAGTTCAACTCTTCAATACTGAACCTTAAGTTCAACTGTTCAACAATGCATTTCACTGTCCCACTTAAGGCAATCCACCCTACTTACTGCTGAAGATATCATAAAATATATTGTGAGAATTTTGAAAATTGTCACAATCTTCAAAAACAAATCACGAGTCTTCCTGAAAAGTAGAGAAACTACTCTTGATATTATGAGCTATTTTGATCAAGTGGATGCTCAAACACCGTTCCACATTTCTCAGTCTTAAAATAGGCACTGGAAGATTAAAAATGAAAGTGTATACTTTGTGCATATGACGTGAACACATAATGATATGTTGATGATGTAATATTGGAACTATGCTGGAAGGTTTATTGTATTTAGAAGAAACCCATCCATACAATCATGGATATTTGTCAATAGTGGATTCAGGTAAGTTGTCAAAATGGCATTACAACGCCACAAACTCTTGACACGTACTGGAAAAATAAAATGTAATGTGCTTTATAAATGTAACTTAAGAGTAGCAAATAAGTAACTGAAGCATGAGAGCAACAGATTCTGTGGTTTAGGAAATATTGTCCTTGTCAATGTGCCATGTATACGTTCACTATGGTCTGTTTGTGTGTATGTCTCAGTCTGTTATACTGTGTGCTTATCATCACATCATCTGTTTTACCGAATTCTCCACTCTATAAGGCACACCTGACTATAAGGTGCACTGACATTAACTTGCCTATTTTCGAAACGTATTCGTATATAAGGTGTGAGTCGCAGGTGTGTGTAGGACATGGTAAAACAAGAAGACTTTCTGTTCGGCATTATGAAGGCAAATTGAATGTTTATAAAAATGATCAATGCAGAAAAAAGTGTGAATATGTTTTGGAGATGTATGTATATAGTGTAGACAATTATCCCTAAATCCATTCTAACTTCTAACTCTCAGTTTGAACAAAGGTTTTTTTTTTTTTTTAAATGTGTTACTCTAATTGTGATGTATAAAAAAGTATGTCATTTGGTCGCCGGTGCTTGTTGCGAATCAGATCCATCATAGAAAGATATGTTGTGGTTGTGCAACAATTTGAAAATGGATATGATTAGACCGCCCCTTAGTGGAAAACTGAGGAATTACATGTTTTACATTAGAGAGTTTATTATATTAAAAAAAACTGTAAAGGTCAACTTCTCTTTGATGAAGGAACAACCATGATTTTACCAGCCTGACACCCCTTCACATTCACTGGGATACTGAACACCGCTAAGAACACAATAGAACAAAATGAAGATAACAAGTTATGCAGTGTTATAAGCTGATTAAAATCATTTTTAAAGCTCTTCACCTCAGAGGCTTGTACATGATAAATGATGCTCAAGGTAATTTTTGTCATCATTATTACACACACACACACACACACACACACACACACACACACACACTAACCGTAGAATAGACATGTTGCAAAGGAAAAATGCGTATCTGAAACCTCACTTTCACAATGTCATCACAAATCTCTTTCCTTTTGCTGTTAAATTGTACTCTATCTCTTTCACACACACACATTCTCTCTCGCTCTCGCTCTCTCTCTCGCTCTCTCTCTCTCTCTCTCTCTCTCTCTCTCTCTCTCTCTCTCTCTCTCTCTTCACACACCAGTCCTGCCATAAAGCTTACATCATTTATTCACTTAATGGTGCCTGTCTGCATTGTATCAATTTTATTTTATTTGAAGGGAAATACCAGAGAAAATTCATACTGATATATTTTTGGGGCGCAAGCACCGTTTTGTATTATTTGTTGCGAGAGGTAGTGACAGGATTAAATTGGAAACGGGGATGAAGAGTCGGGGGGAGACACTGCAGAAATGCTGGAGAGCGGATGAGAACCCGCAACGCTCGACCTGCTCGACCTGTGGTCTGGGGGGCACGCTCTATAACTGCTCTTCCACCTTTTATTAACAGGAATAATCGTGAACTGAGAGATCAGCGAAGACATTATAGGAATTTGCTCTGGTAAAACCAGGGTTGAAAAACCTGTGTCAATCAAATCGTGTCCAGTCACAGCACAGTAGGTGGGACAAGCGGCGTGGAGGCGTGACAACCAAACTCCGCCCACGTCTCGTGTAGCCTGTACAAACTCCACCCACGTATAGCACAGCCCTTACAAACTCCCCCCACGTCCGCGCTGATTGGTCGATTGATTCTGTACCAACAGCGACCCTGATTTTCTCAGACCCAATGCAAGCGCCTAGCGATGTGCGATGCGTGGACGATGCGTTGGTTCCGGCTCGCCAGGCTAGAAGGGATTGTATATTGAAAAAACATATTTCAATATGAATTTTCAATGTTGTTTTCTTTGAGGCGACCATCGTAGTAATGTCACAGCCACTCAATCCATGTGATAATATGTGACATGATGACCTTGTACCACTTTCTCTCTGTTTCCTGTTGTTGTTGCTGCTGCTGTTGCTGTTGCCGCTGTCACTGCTGCTGAATTTCTATGTTTATATTCTCTTGTCAGGTTTTTGTTTCCTTCTCTGGTGTTCGGCCATGAAACAAAGTTCAAGTTTAAGCTCAGTTCAGCTCTGCTGTAAGCCTGGCTTAAAGGTGCAGTAGCTGATGGATTTGGTTGGCTGTGATCGGTCAGAGGTGCAATGAATAGTCTAAACATTTAAAACAATGACTCGACTCATGTAATAATCGCCAAGGAATTGAATTATCCATAATGTTGGGCTGACGCTTCCCCCTATTGGTCCACACAAATTTGATATTAATTAATATTTTCTAAAATTATGAACAACTAGAAGCACTCAGAGATTGCAAACCTGCACCGTAGTGGTACAAAAAATTAGTACTTTTAGTGCTAGCAGTATGTGTGGCAACCCATTATCAATGCAAGTGCTCGAGTAGCGCGATTGCGATTGACCCATAGACTGTATTCACACCGGAAAACATGCCAACTACATTTTCCATTACACATCATCCACCCCGCTTCGCTCACCCTTTTACATTACAAGTATTGATGAAATACAGCCAAAATCCGACTTGAAGTTACTCACCGATGTGGTCACATGTTCTTCTGGACCAATGGGATGGCTGCTTTACTGGTAATTCCAACTTGAATGAGTAAATGGAACGGGTTGCGCAGATTATTCCATCACACGTTTGTGGGGCGTAGATCCGCACAAGACGATTTGGGTGTGGAATAGCACAACGCAAGTTACCATCACCCTTTTAAAATAACACGGTAGGTGTGTGCTCCCGCCGATTAGACTTTTTGTAAAATAGTCAAAGACACCGCAAAATAAATGTCACCCGAAGTGGCGAACATATACGGGGGTAGTAATGAAGTAGGTAAGTAGTACGTTTCCAGTAAACTGTCAAAAACGTACTTTCTATAAGGTGTTATCAGCCAAAAGCTCCTCTACTGCACCTGGTGAATTGCTACTCTGCTTCATGGTACATGCCACTGTTTGCTTTCCGTTTTGCATTCTCATTTTTCTCTCTCTTCTTTTCTCTTCTCCTCCTGGTCGCATGCTAGTCACACAAGCGACTGTCCAAAGTAAGCATTTATGTTTCTTCAGTCTGTACTGTCCCCCCCGTCGCCCACGTACCCTGTGCTGCCCAATCCTTTCCCTCTCGTCTTCTCCTGTTTCCTATTGGTGTTACGCACTATTCACTATGTCACTATGTCACTATTCAGGGTTAACGATTTCAGATATTTATCAAAAGCATTCTGTGACCAGAGGAAAGCTATAGAATCAAGAAGTTGTATCCCCAAGAACGCATTAAAAAGAGTTGGCACCCCTAGAGTTAATACAAATTCCACTTCCTTCAAACCGTCCGACTCAAAGAAACTCAGAACAACATTAACTAAATGGAGTTTGAGTTTGGAATTGATCAGCTGACAACGAGATTCCCAAACTTTATAGATAAAATTTGTATCAATAACTTAATACTGACTTTGACTTATTTTGACTTACATTGACCATAAGCAAGCAGATTAAACATGTTTTTCAAATGTATATTTCTCTGTTCAGAGGATGTTAAAAAATGTAAATTGGATTTCCAATGAACTAGTGTAATTAACCAGTCTAATGGAAAAACGATCACTCATTTTAATTGTATTGTAGTTGTATTGTAGTTTGGTAATAGATAAAGATTGACTCTGCTGCTCCAAGCCAGCCTCATACATAGTCTTGTGGCTGCGGCTTAGATCACAGCATGGACAGCACAGTGAGATCGCTTCTCCTCATGTCATGTACTGCATGTCCGCTCGTCTCCGCTCTCTCTCGTACCCCTTCCAAATGAACGCTGACAATACGACAAGAAAATGGCGCTTGCAGCGAAAAAATACAACGTAAAAAAAACATACTTAAAAAGAAAAAGATTCACGTTCGATTTTCATTGGGTCACTGCCTAATGTGGGACACCAAAGTCATGTTTTCAAGACCATGTTGGACAATTACTGACGTAAAATTTGACAAACCCTGTCCCTGACTATTGTTGTCTGGAGCTGTCCGTCTCGTCTGCCTGTTCTCTGGTCCTCTCTCTCCTTCTGTTGTCTTGTGAGGTGATCCCCAACCTTCACCTCTGCACTGGTCTGCATTCCATTTATCTCGGACATCGGAAATTTCCATACAGACATCCATCAGCCTGGAACGAGCCAACACATCACAAAAGTAGAAAACATTTGCACAAAGACAACTTGAGTAAGATTACAAAATATCTACGTAAGTCAATATAAAAGTACAGGCTCTGATATATACTCAAAGTAAAAAGTAAAGGCTGTGAACTGTACTCAAAATTATTTTCAAAAGTAAAAAGTACTAAAATAAGTAGCCGATTTTGTCGGGAAATAATCACTTCTTAGCTTGTCGTTCTAGTGTAAAAATATATATTGTACAAAGTGGCATATGTATACAGTGGTGTTTAAATACATACATACATACATACATACATACATGCTGCATTATTTAATGTTAATAATTATTGTAGATTGATTGGTGTTCTTGCGGACAGAGTATACCTTTTTAGTCTATAAAAAGTAACACGTCTGTTTTCGAAAAGTAAGGAGTAGAAAGTACGGCTATGCAAAAAGTCCCATATACTTCTAAAACTACTAGTTACTTGAAAAATGTACTCAAGTACAGTACGTAAGTATTTGTACTTGGTTGCTTGCCATCCACACTATATGATTGTGTGTATATGGAAAAATACATCTGAAAAAAAAAATTGAAAATAAATAGTAAATATAAAATACAAATCAACTATCAATATAAATATCATTAACAATAACAATGAACAAGGTACTGTGCATAGACAATGATAATTATGACTGCATAATTATTTGTTTGGACTGTGGACTGTCAGGGAATAATTACTTTAATTTTCAATCTAAAGAGCAATCCCTCCTCTTCAACAATATGGATAATCATAAAGGGATTAAAGCTATTCTTTTGGTCCTTTCTATTTCAAACAAGACGCACACGACCGTCCCTGGCATGTCGTGGTTAGTGTCGCCACCTTGTGGCCATTAAGATTTACATGTAGAAAATGTTTTGGTTTACTGTGTAGATAACCAGTAACTACAAATGTAACGACATACACATAGTATATACTTACAATGTATTTACACAATTGTAACTACACGATACTTACCACGTACGCACTCAGTAATTTATATTGTTGTTACCATGTAACGACTTGGTAACAACATGTAGTTAGTGCAGTCTAGTAATAGTAATTAATTAATAGTAATAGTAATAGAAGTAATTATTATATATTTATGTAATTACCATGGTAATTAGCGTCACTGTAAAAGGAAGCATTACCAATGTTTTCTGTCTGTTATTATTACATACACAGATGAGGTCCACACAGTGGCAGGCAGAAAACGTTTGAAGTACAGTAATAGCAGCACCTGTACAACAATCCTGCTGATTATTTGACTAATCATTTCAATAACCTACAATGAATCTGCTATTAAAATAATGTTTAGTTGTAGTCCTAACACCTCACGTCTTCTAGTATCTGACTTTACTTCTCATCACTTGGATCAAATGTAATGCACCAAACATCATTTTCCCACTGCACCCCTCTATTTTACCCTCCTCCCCCAGTGGCCCCCTTTTTCATCCTTCCATCCCTGGTCCTGCCATGTAGACAGCTATCATGTGAGTAGTGCATAGACCACCAGACTAGGTGGACTATGATAGCTAGGACAGGGGTGGGCAAACTTATCATTATTATTATTATTTTTTTTTATTAAGTTATTTTTTGGGCGCAAGCAGCGTTTTTCATTCTTTATTGAGAGAGATAGTGACAAGATTAAATCAGAAACTGGGACGAAGAGTCGGGGGGAGACATTGCAGAAAAGCCAGAGAGGGTAATGTGAACCCATGGCGCTGCTCGGCCTGTGGCCCTCGCCTTATTTTGTTAGTAATTTATTTCCTGGTGTAAGTGGCAATTCCATATTGATGGACCGGGGGAAGACCTGGCAGATATGTTGGCGAGGGTGGGTGGGACGCGGTGGCAGAGTGGTTATAGACCATAGGTCGAGCAGTACCACAAGGTTCTCATCCCCTCTCTGGCTTTTCTGCGTTGTCTCCCCCCGACACTTCATCCCAGTTTCTCAGCTAATCCTATCGCTATCTTTCTCAAATAAAGAATGAAAAACGGCGCTTGCGCCAAAAAAATAACTAAGAAAAACGAAATGTCGGCAAGGGGAGAAGAGCTCCCTCCGCTGCACGTACCTGCAAACTAACCAGCCACTTGTGCTGGATGCCGGGTGTCTTACCGACTGCACCACAGAGCCAGACTTTTTGACTCGCAGGCTAGGGCCAGAATGGAGATGGTTGTTTTTTGGTTCTTTTTTTCGTTTTCATTCCTTGAACCGGTTCGGCGCCCTGATGCTGACACCATTGCTCTCAATTCATATTCCCCATCTTCCGTCTTAGCCTGTCTGTCTCTCACCATCTTTGCTTGAAGCATCACTTGGAATAACACTTCGACATCTCTCTCTCTCTCTCTCTCTCTCTCTCTCTCTCTCTCTCTCTCTCTCTCTTTCTTTCTTTCTTTCTTTCTTTCTTTCTTTCTGTCTCTCTTTGTCTCTCTCTCTTTCTCTCTTTGTCTCTCTCTCTCTCTCTTTCTCTCTCTCTCGCACTCTCTCTCCCTCTCTCTCCCTCTATCTATCGCTCACACACACACACACTCGCTACCTCTGATCTCTCCCAGTCTCTGATTGAAGAATAGCCACATGACGACATCTGTTCACCTCAATTTGACAGGTTGCCATGACGATGCTTTTTAGTGCGATGATTTTTTTTACTCTGCGGTCCATGTATGAGTAGGAGTATCTGTGTGTGTGTAGCCATGATTACTATCATTACTGTCGAGATGTATCTCTGTCATTACCACTCTGGGGCACCAACACCACAAACTACTCACCAGTTCTACCTGCTATCATTGTTCATTTTTTTCCTCATGGGGTCTTCTGGGAGCAGCACGGTGGCGCAGTGGTTAGCATTGCTGCCTCACAGCTAGAAGGTCCTGGGTTCGGCTGGTTCGAATCCCAACCCAGACAGGTCCTTTCTGTGTGGAGTTTACATGTTCTCCCTGTGTCTGCGTGGGTTTCCTCCAGGCACTCCGGTTTCCCCCACCACTTAAAACATGTTCTAGTTAACCTGCTCCAGTCAGCCCTGGCCAAGGCACTGGTTCAGAACCTGGAGTTGGCCCCTGGGCCCTGCACG
>OMKY01214020.1:0-10833 GCA_900302395.1 Bregmaceros cantori | reverse complement strand
ATGTGTAGCTCCTCCCAGCCCCTGTGAACGGCCTGCCGTGTGTGGTTCTGGCCATTGTGTGTCACTGCCAGGTGGGAAGCACACCTGTCGGTGTGACCCAGGACACCAATTAAATTCTGACAAGACCCGCTGTACAGGTAGATAGATGAATAGATAGATGAATAGATAGATAGATAGATAGATAGATAAATAGATAGATAGATAAATAGATAGATAGATAGATAGCGAGAGAGAGCGAGAGAGGGCGAGAGAGGGCGAGAGAGAGAGAGAGAGAGAGAGCGAGCGAGAGAGAGAGAGAGAGATAAATTCGTAATCTGACCTGGCCTTTGAAATAATGGCTGCAAATGACGATGATTGATTTTACCAATATATACAATCCCAATTATTGATTGTTGATTTTCAGAAGGAAAGGGAAAATAGAATTAAAGAAAGAATCCCATCATTCAAGATGTATTCTTTTTATTTAGAATAAAGTTGATTCAGATTCACAATACATCACCTTAAATACATCACTCTAATACAATACATCACTCTAAATAACACAAAGTTAGTGAGTTAATTAATGTATTGTACACAAAAGGAAATTTGTCATTTGTCTCATAATTTACAGAACAACAAGTAATCAACATTAACACGAACAGCATCAAACACATAACATTTACGCACAAAACATCTTAGCAGCAAAGAGAAGGGATAACATTGCCATGTTGTGACTCCAACTGGGAACGACTTTTACTCTCCAGATGTTGATGAATGCCAACTCGGAGTGTGCACCAACGGTCGCTGCATCAACACCGCGGGCAGCTACAAGTGTGTCTGTCACCGTGGATACCAGCTGGACGCCAACACCTGTACAGGTGAGCTGGAGATAGCTGAGTTCTTTATTACCTACACGGAAATGGTTATGTGGCCATTTTTTCGGGGACGTCCAGATGTGGTGCCACTGATAATTAGGTTGTTTTAGCTGTGTTTTGTTTTTTTATGATTACATACATCAAGTGAAACATGATTTTAATTAGGTTCTTAAAATGTTTATCCTTGAAAAAAATATATTATTTTACTTTTTTCCCTGCCTGACCCTCTGAAGAAGGACCACAGAGGGAAAATGCTAAATCTGAACTCATAAAATAATAATTTTGTTTGTGGGATTTATTTTCACCGATGTCCAGGCTCTAGAAGTGTTGCCTTCTACCCCTATGGGGGCTTAGGCCGCCGACCAAGGATCTCCAGGCAATGAATGAATGAATGAATGAATGGTTTATTGAGCGGCAGACTTCAAACATAGATGGATACATAGGCGATTCTGATTGCTTCCACTCAAAAGGGTTCGGAGGAAGCCAGTGGCTGATGAGGTCCGAACCCCATTTATCATAATATATATAACAACAGTGCAAACATCTCCAAAACTAAGGAAAAGAAAGAAAGAAAAAAACAACAACAAAACAAAACAAAAAACAAAAAGAAAAAACAAATGTTTGAAAATAAATAAATAAATAGAATAAAATAAAAGGAAGAGGTGTTCAAAATAAACTCAATTCATTTTGTAGGATTCGAATATATATTTTTTTTAACAGGATTTTCATTTGGCAACTCTGTCTTGGGCTATTCTTTCCAGTTGGTTCCACGTCATCCCCACACTTGATGTCTGCCTCCAGGTCTCTGCGCCAGGTGTTCCTAGGCCGACCTCTCTTTTGTTCCCCTTGGGGGTTCCAGGTTAGGACCTGTCTGGTGGTGTTGCTTGCAGGCTTCCTGAGTTGTGTGTCCATGCCCATCGTCTCCTCTTCTCTTCTTCCTCTGCGGGCAGCTGGTTTGCCCTCTGCCATAGCTCCTCGTTGTTGATCGTGTCTGGCCAGCGGATGTGGAGGCAGTTGTTGATGAAGACCTGCACTCTCTTGGTGGTGGCAACAGTGGTTCTCCATGTCTCAGCCCCATACAGCAGCACTGTCTTCACATTGGTGTTGAAGAGCCTGACTTTGGTTAAGACTGTCAGGTCCTTAGCGCTCCAGATCTTATGAAGCTATATGAATGCTGCTCTGGCCTTTCCTATCCTTGCTTTGACATCTGCGTCTGTGCCTCCTTGCTTATCTATAATGCTGCCCAGGTAAGTAAAGGCTTCCACTTCCTTGAGTGCCTCTCCATCCAGCGTGATTGGATTGGTTTGATTGTGTTGACCTTGAGGGTCTTACTCTTGCCCCTGTGGATTTGAAGTCCAACTTGTGCTGAAGTGGTTGCTACAATGCCAGTCTTCTCCTGCATCTGTCCTTGGCTGTGTGAGAGTAGTGCCAGGTCGTCTGCAAAGTCCAAGTCGTCTAACTGTAGCCAAGGTGTCCACTGGATTCCGCATTTTCTCTGTGCTGTAGCTGTCTTCATAATCCAGTCAATCGTTAGCAGGAAAAGAAAGGGCGAAAATAGGCAGCCTTGTCTGACTCCGGTCCTCCCTTCGAATGCCTCTGCTCTACTCTGCAGGTCAGGCCCTCATACGAGTTTCTGATGATAGCTGCAATTTTGTCTGGCACACCGTAATGCTGGAGAAGTTTCCAGAGGGTGTGTCGGTCCACGCTGTCGAAGGATTTTTCGTAATCGACAAAATTCACATAAAGGGGTGAATTCCACTCAATTGACTGTTCCACAATGATGCGGAGCGTTGAAATCTGGTCAGTACAGGATCGATCCTTGCGAAAGCCAGTCTGCTGGTCGCGGAGTTTAGTGTCGACATGGTCCCTCTTTCTCTGGACTCTAGAAGTAGTTGCAATATATTTTTCATGTCCTCTGTGTGTCTGAAGATCTGGATGAATGTAAGGACCCGCTCCGCTGCCCCGGCCAGGAGTGTGTCAACAACGTGGGGTCTTACAGGTGTGTCTCCTGTCAACCTGGATATCGATTGGTCAACAGGCTGTGCACAGGTAACACACAAATTCTCAACTCATCATCTATTACTATAGCCTCAAACACTATATTGGAATTAGTGCAGTGCCCCGGGGATTGGAACCCGGGGCACTGCTCGACCTGTGGTCCGGGGGGGCGGCTCTCTATAACCACTCTGCCACCGCGCCACCCCTCCCCAGAATGCATTTTCATCAATTTTTTCACCATGTTGCAAGCAATAAATACATGGAATTTTGATGCTGTCACAGTAGTGTAGACACTCCGGTGAACACATAATAATAACTCAACTCAACAGATTTTTGTATAGCGCCAAATCACAACTGAAGGTGCGTGCTTTATAGAAGGAATTTTGATTTTAATTTATAGAATACCCCAGCTGCTACGTTTGTACGGGCGACGCGATACGAGTGCGAAGTTTGGTTGTCACGCCTCCAAGCCACTTGTCCCACTTACTGCGCTGTGACTGGATAACAAGATTTGATTGACGCATTTCGTTTATTTTTACGTTTTCCGAGCCTGGTTTTACCAGCCCCAATGCAAGCATCTAGCGATGTGGTCCAGAAGAACATGTGATCACATTGGTGATTTTGACTGCATTTCATCAATGCTCATGTAAAACAGTGAGCGAAGTGGGGTGGATAATGTGTAATTTGTCACAGAGCGAGCTGTTGTGAGCAGATTTTGAAACATGCATTTTGTGTGACAAGTTCATAAACTTCCGTCCACTACGATGACTTTACACAGGCAACTATACAGACGCCGTTTCAGCCGGCGGGACAAAATGCCAGCCCACTGTGATTCACGCGTAAACTTGTCTATAGCAACCTAGTTCGTAGCAGAGCAGGGAATCGGAGCACGGTGGCATGAATTTGTCGTATAAAACACACATCGTTTTAAAATTTGCTTGCCAGAGCTCGCTTTGTGGCTAATTATCCATTCTCAGTATCATTCATCGCTCTGCATAAATATTCAGGGATACAAACAGTTGCAATTCTAAACTAGAAGCACTCAGAGATTGCAAACCTGTGCCGTAGTGGTACAAAAAAATAGTACTTTTTGTGTGCAGTATGTGTGGCAACCATAGACTGTACATTGCTATGGTGGCAACCCATTATCAATGCAAGTGCTTGAGTAGCGCGATTGTGATTGATCCGCTGAATTCCCACCGGCAAACATGGCAAATACATTTCCCAGTGCCCATTATGACGTGACCGTGGTAAGCGTCGAGCGATCTATCGGTAAGTTGGTGATTAAGTATGATTATGTTACTTATAGGCTACCAAAATCTAATCGATTGTTCTGTGTGTCATTTCCAACAACTGTACAAAATGTCATCCAGATCCATGCACAACTTTTTCAGTTATCTTGGGGACAGACAAACCAACCAAGCAAAAACATAACCTGCTTCACGGCGCAGCCCCCGTGCAGGTAATTGCTCACAAATCTGGTCCTGATTTGTGCATGTGATCATCTGGTCACATGTTCTTCTGGACCAATGGGATAACGGCATTCAATCGTAAGTCTGAGGTGGGATGATTAAATGGAATGGGTTGCACAAATGATGAAATCAGATGAGAATATTTGGGTGTGGAATATCACACCACAAGTTCCAACCATCCAATTTTAATAATGAGGTGGGTGTGTGCTTCCACTGAATAGACAAGTTCAAAATGTTTTCTAAACGCTGCACAGTGACTGACCCTTTTCATCTTGTCAGTAGAACTACCCGCTGGACTTGTCTAGGATGAAAAAATGACAGACAATGAAGTCTTCCAGGCCTGGGCGTGTCCAACAACATTATAATGAGTGGCCTGGTGAGATAGAACCAACGAATCGTCCACGCATCGCACATCGCTGGACGCTTGCATTGGGTCTGGTAAAACTAGGGTCGGAAAATGTAAAAAAAAAAAGTGTCAATCAAATTGTGTTATCCAGTCACAGCGCAGTAGGTGGGACAGGTGGCGTGGGCGCGTGACAACCAAACTCCGCCCACGTCTCGCGTAGCCCGTACAAACTCCCCCCACGTCTGCGCTGCTTGGTCGATTGATTCAGTACCGATGGTGATCCTGATTTTCCTAGACCCAATACAAGAATCTAGCAATGTGTGATGCGTGGACGATGCATTGGTTCTGGCTCGCCAGGCTGCACAATGAGCGCTTAACCAGTGTCACAAACAATACAGAAAATACGTATTAACCACCACAGGAATAAATGAATTCCTCCCCACTATGATGAAAACAGGCATGTGTGTGTCTCTGTGTGTCCCCAGATGTTGATGAATGTCGCCATTCTCCATGTTCTAACGGAGTGTGTGAGAACACTCCAGGAAGCTACAAGTGTGTGTGTCACAATGGATATCGACTCCAAGGCGGTACATGCAAAGGTGAGTATAGCTTAATATTTCACAGTATAGCTTAATATTTCACTATAAAATGCCTCTGCCTATTGTCCTGAGCAGGGCTTGAAAACGAAATTATTTTTAAAAAGTTCCGTTCTAAGCGGTTCAGGCAGGCCTATGTTTAACATTTTCATTCTATGAACAGTTTTGCCACCAACATATCATTCCTGAACAGGTTCAGAACGCAAAAATTTAGTTTGTTCATAAAATGCCTTATATTGTGCAATGTTACGATATAGTAGTGGAGCCCCGGTTGCATGGGGCTTGATAACTGACAGTGAAAGTTGGATGAATGCACAACCAGAAATCGTCTCCATAATGTTCCATTTCTGTTCCGGAACATTTGAAGAAATCTTTTTTTGTTTCTGTTTCCACAAAATTTCGTAAATTCTGTTTGTTTTTGGTTTTCGTTTTGTTCCTTGAACCGGTTCGGAGCCTGAGAACGAAAAATGGTGGTAAATTCTTCCAAGCGAGCAGGCTTAACGATTTCAGTCACTGTGTGTTTCCACCAAAACCAATTGACCCTTGTAACAGAGTCAGAAATCCCGAAAATGCCATGTGAGCAGACAGTGGCTGTGTCTGAAATCACTCCCTATCCCCTACACCCTACCCCACATATGTATAGTGCACTCACTTATAGTACACTCAACAGAAACCGCAGAGATTTCGGACACTAGAGTTGGCGCCGTCAAAATGATTATAAAATATAATTATAAAAAATATAATTATAAAATTCATCAGAAAAAGTCAAATGTACTTACATTTATAGCTATTGGCCATGGTCCGTTGCTATTCACTCCAGCCATTTTTTTGTAGTTTAGGTCATTTTTAAAACGTCTCGCAATGCATTTTGGGTTCTATTGCTTTGTCTAGGGTAGAGTCACCACCTGAATGCGCTTCATCGAATAGATAAATTGATGCGGCGCTCGAATCCGCGTCAATTTGGTGGAATCACTATCATCATCATCATCATCACTTCCGTAGTCTGGCTGACCCTTGGGGCACCATTGAAGACTTTGCAACCAGCTCTCTCCATTTCTCTCTGTCCTCGGCCACCCACTTGGTGACGCTCAGCCTGCATTCTTGGATGTTATCTTGCCATCGCTTTCTCTGCCTTCCTCTCTTCCCTCCACCTCATCTGGGGACATGTCTGTACCATTTTAGCTTTCATTTTTTTGTGGTTAGCATAGTTCATATGGGATGATGGCTTATTCTATTCACTTCTTTGTCGTTAAAGAATAAATTGTGGCCTGGCCACTTTCAGCCTACCTTATTCAGTGCCCCTTCTGAACCGAAAATACTGCATTGTCAAATTTTAAGTCAAAGACTGTGGAAAATTACCACACGATCACCATTGCAAACATTTTTATCAATTTCTAAAAATACTTTAAAATACTTTGTGATGCCATGTTTGTGTGTTATGTGTGTGTATGTGTGTACTAACATGTATGTATGTGTGTCTAGATGTAGATGAGTGTCTGGCTCCCTCTCAGTGTCCGGGTCAGGTGTGCACCAACACAGTTGGATCGTACCGCTGTGTGTCCTGTGGAGCTGGATACTCAGTCGTCAACAGACAGTGTGCTGGTAAGCAGCGTTGGGCAAGTTCACGTTCAACATGAACTTGTTCAAATTTCAGTTCAGTCCTTGTAAAATGAATGTATTCATTCAACGTTTTCATCATTTTGAACTATCAACAGGTGGTTCTCTGAAATGAACCTTATAGGGTTTTTTTTCTTTTTTGTTTTTTTTACGTTGCTTTGAGCTATAATTCGTCAACATTATTCACAGTGTACGAGCAGAACATAAGACAATATTTAACTGTTTCAACTTTGGGTTAGATTCTCAGAGGTGAATAGAAACGGTGCTTTTGCTTTGTTTTTCGCTCGGAAGGCTTTTGAAATCTGATATGAACAAATTCTAAATGAAAATACAGCTCCATTCAATAACCTCAAAAAGAGGGCAGTCACCATTCGGGTTACTCAAACGTAATTGATTGTCTTGTTCACTTTCACCTCAAATATGAAGGAGTTCATGAGCTATCATTCTTTGAACGCGTACAGGTACAACACAAAGACCAGGGCTTGAAAACGAAATAATTTTTAAAAACGTTCCATTCTGAATGTCCACAAGATGGAGCCCCAGATGCATGGGGTTTGATGACTGACAGTGAAAGTGGACAGAAATAGTGTCCCAGACAAAGGATATGTTAAATACATAGAGAACGAAAAAAAACAAAAGTTTTTAAGAGGTTCGGGGGCCTGGGTAAGACTCAGCTCTACTGACACTTGTGTCAGCAACGTTTAGCCGCAATCCGTGCATCCCTGATCATCCATGTGCTTGTGTCACCAGATATTGATGAGTGTCGTCAGTCTTCGTGCACTAATGGAGTGTGTGAGAACACGCCAGGAAGCTACAAGTGTGTGTGTCACAATGGATATCAACTCAACGGAGCCACATGTAAAGGTAGGTCGAGATCTGACCATTTGTAGAAATTGATGCACCATACATCTAGGTAGCCTGGCGAGCCAGAACAAATGCATCGTCCACGCATCGCACATCGCTAGATGCTTGCATTGGGTCTGGTAAAACCAGGGTCGGAAAACGTAAAAAAAAAAAAGGGTCAATCAAGTCGTGTTATCCAGTCACAGCGCAGTAAGTGGGACAAGAGGCCTGGAAGCGTGACAACCAAACTCCACCCACGTCCACACTGATTGGTCGATTGAATCCGTAGCGATGTGCGATGCGTGGACGATTGGTTGGTTCTGGCTCGCCCTGATCGGTCTGGACTGGACAGAAGCACAAATTAGCACATTAATCCAAAAGAGGTTAGTTCAGAGCCTTATTAAGAGCCTGATTAAGATGATTGGAGATTGCTAAGCAATGCTGTGTGGAAGTAGCCTGGCGAGCTAGAACCAACGCATCGTCCACACATCGCACATGGCTAGACGCTTGCATTTGGTCTGGGAAAATCCAAGTCGTCATCGGTACGGAATAAATCGACCAATCAGCGCGGACGTGGGCGGAGTTTGTATGGGTGCGCAAGACGTGGGCAGAGTTTGGTTGTCATGCCTCCATGCCGCTTGTCAAACCTAGTGCACTGTGATTGGATGACACGTTTTTAATCGGTTTCATGGATTTCATAATGTTCTGTTTCTGTTCCGGAACAGTTGTAGAGATCGTTTTTCGTTTCTGTTCCCGCTCCTTGTGAAATTCTGTAAAATTCTGTTCGTTTTCGGTTTTCGTTCCTTGAACCAGTTCGGAGCCCTGATTCTGACATACCTTGATATGACAATAGAGTTGAGTTTTAAGGTTCTGCTTTTTGAACCTTATAACCTCTGTGTGTGTCTCTAGACATTGATGAGTGTCGCCAGTCTCCGTGTTCTAACGGAGTTTGTGAAAACACTCCGGGAAGCTACAAGTGTGTGTGTAAGAATGGATACCAGGTCCATGGAACCACCTGCAAAGGTAGGTGGAGCTGACCATTTGCAGCTGTAGTCGCCCCAACGCCTATTTTGCTTGCCTCCACTTTGTTTACCTTTCACTAATTCCTCAAGGCAAGTTTTTTCTCAAGACAATCTGCAAGCCCTTGATGTATGTCACAGTGCTCATAGAGTTTGAGTGCTCTGCTTTTCATTATTAGTTTGAGAGAATTTGTCTCCAGATTTCCAATGTCTGCTATACATGTGTGAATGCCATTTTGAATGTCTGCATGAACAATCCCTATAAGCTTTGACAACAATGGTGTCATGGTGACGTTTACTCTCATAATTATATGCAGGTGCAACGCCGTGGGTTCGCATGACAGAGCTTAGTTAGCACTGTGCTAATGTGACATCAACAGAGATGGGCAGTAATGCGTTACATTTACTCCGTTACAATTTTTGGTGTACTTTTCTACTTTTGAAGTACATTTTTCACAATTTACATACTTTTACTCGAGTAAATTTGAGAAAAAAATACTTTTTACTGAGATGTCAGCAATATACTACTCGTTACAATAACAATAAGACACTCGTTTGGAACTGTTGGAACATATGTTGACGTCATATATCGAGAGAGAGAGAGAGAGAGAGAGAGAGAGAAAGAGAGAGCGAGAGAGCAAGTGCTTTCGCTCTTGCTCTCGGGCGCTTACTCTCACACGCTCTCTCTCGCTCTCTCTCTCTTCCTCTCCCTCTTGGTCTCTCTCTCTCTCTCTCTCTCTCTCCTTCTCGGGCGCTCTCACTCTTGGGATTGTATATCTTCAAGGGGCATTCAATTACATTTTGAGAAAAGAATCTGTCCTAATTTATTTCTTTTTTTTACTGAAAGTTAATCAGTACTTTCACCACTTAGGTAACTTTTTTGTGGGGTACTTTTTTACTTTTACTTGAATAACTATTTAGATGACTTTTGATGAGGTAACAATACTTTTACTTAAGTGATTTTTTATGGCTACACTGCCCATATCTGGATATCAATGGCCCTATTGCTAATGTTGATATGTTCAGAGTCACTAACTCCCTCCCCTGAAGTGACTCCTCACCGAATCTACTGTATTTAGTTTTTTCTTTTTACACCATAGTTTGTACACAGGTTGTTGTATTTTAAGATTTCCCCTGGGGTGTCCAGCAAAAGCGACAAGCTGTGCGACTAGAGTGTCTGAACCATCCACTTCCATACGTGGCTGGTTTCTCTGTGTTCATGTAGATGTGTTCAATACAATTGCAAAACAAAGAATTTTCTTTTTCAAATATTGCTTTTTGTTGTCCCCATCTGAAAGTACAAGAGAAAGGCTTGAGATTAATACAATTACTATTTTACATCAATCTATTTTTGCCAAACTCCCCCTGCTGCATTGGGAGAGAGCTGCACTGTAGATTGTACACACTGTTCATGATTTCATGAACACGCACACATTTCCTGATAGCAAGTGTGTCTGTACCTGTATCCTTCCAGACATTGATGAGTGTCGCCAGTCTCCGTGTACCAACGGAGTGTGTGAAAACACTCCCGGAAGCTACAAGTGTGCGTGTCACAGCGGCTATCAACTGGATGGAGCCACCTGCAAAGGTAGGTCGAGACCTGACCATTTGTAGATGTGATGCGCCATACATCTAGGTAGAGATGGCAAGTAACGAAGTACAAATACTCAAGTACTGTACTTAAGTAAAATGTTCAAGTATCTGTACTTTTAGAAGTACTTTTTTCTGTGATTACTTTTTACTTGTAGTGAGTACATTTTTAACAAAAATATCTGTACTTCTACTCCTTACTTTTACCAAAACAGGCTTGTTACTTTTTTTTGCATTTACGGGGTAGATGACGTCTATAATATTAGCCAGTAGGGGGCGCTGATGTACCGAGTACAGTCCCAGTTAATAATTTCATTTAGTCCCGAGATATAAGCTACATTTGGCTAGTTTTTAATTTATTCGAGCAATAACATTGACAAACTAACATTGAAAAAATGCATTTTACATACAATTGTATTTGTAGTACTTTGTACTTTATACTTTTAAAAATACTTTTGAGTACATTTTAGAGCATTTACTTTGCATTTACATTTCTGA